>JAXFYN010000891.1:0-28004 GCA_036172215.1 Camellia granthamiana
AATGGGCCTCGCTCTGATATAGCCACCTAATCCCTTGGCAAAGCTGAAGCAAGTAGCAAGAACAAGGCTGGGGAAAATATTGATCCTTATGCACATCTTCGGTGGGCTGTAGAGGCTTTGAAGGTCAAAGGGCTGAACAAACAACAAGTGCTTGCAGTTGTTGCAAATACTATGGAGCACACTTTTGTCGCTTAGGTTGGAGGCATTTTGAATTAGAGGGTAACCCAGTCAACACTTGCCGACACCTCTGTCATTACTTCCAGGATTGGTAGTCGCACCTGCAATCCCCTTCACATGACCTTGTCTAAAGCTCTTCAAATCCTCATAGGACAAGGCCATCTCAAACCCCTTGACTCTTGGCCTCTCCCTGATCTCCTTACAACCAGGCATGATGTTGCCAAGTACTGTGCCTTCCATCAGCAACCTGGCCATGACATTGACCGTTGTTTTCGTCTTTGCCATGAAGTTCAAGATTTGATTGACAACAAGGTCATCACCTCACTAGGTCCTACAAAGTCTATAGGCCCTGGATCAATGAAGTTGGGGGGATCACTTGTTTTGAGATTAAGGATGAACCACTTGCTGATGGCACGAATTTTACTCCAGACGTAGTGGATGGCACACACTGATTTTAACAATTTGAAAATGTTGTTTATTTTATTTTCTAACTTAGGTATTGAGTCAGTCTTGTTGCTGTAGAGATTGGTGATTTCGGGGGTGTTAACTCGGACATCACTATCTTGTTTTTGTTTGTCTTTTAACTCTTTCTTTTGAGTCTATTCTATTATTGAGCCAGTTGAGCCAGAAGTTCTAAATGAAACGGCAGTAATTTTCACCTATTTCTCTGTGCCTTTAAATCATTGCATTGATCAAAGTTTTTCAAAACTTTTTCCAAAACTGTGGTGAAAACAAAGAGGAAGGAATTCCTCGGGATTTGTAAAAATTTGATCAATTAGGAGGAAGAGAGGTATGCTAAGCCCTTAATGAATGAGATCATGTCTATTAATGTGGGTACTGAGAAGGATCCTGGCTTGGTCCAAATTGGTTCTTCATTGTCTTCAGAGGAACAACGAGCGACTAGTCACTTTATTAAAAGATTTCAAAAATATTTTTTTTGCATGGTCCTACGAAGACATGTCTGGACTTGATCTTGAGATTGTACAACATAGGATCACTCTCGGTCTTGAGACTTGACCCTTTTTCTTTCAAATCTTGAACCTTGATTCAGAATGTTCAATGATCAACCAAAATATGAGGTTTGCATGGCCGGATTGGAAGCAGCGCTTGAACTAGGGGCAATAATGTCGGATGTGATCGAAGGAAGCTTGCATAGTTGGATTAGAAGAAGCTCTTGGACCAGGGGCAAAAAAAAAAAAAAAAGCGTCAGATGTGATTAAAGATTAAAAAATAGGTCATTTCTTAGGGCAATGGAGATCAGCAAGAAAGCCAAATCCCAAAATCTAAGAGAAGAAAATTTTTGCTGAATGACAATCAAGTTCCTATCCACGACACTAGGGGCAAATTCAAACCCAATTAGATGGGCCCTTGCATCATCAAGACTATTTAGCCAGGAACATCAGCCATTCTCATGGATTTAGATGGCTAAGAGATCTCACAACCAATTAACATGGACAAGTTAAAGTTTTCTATCCTTGAGAGGCTCGCCGGGTCGAGAACCAGGAAGGGCGACTCAGGCAAAAGTTAGAGCAAGAAGAAAGAGAAAAAAAGAAAAAAAAAAAAAGAAGAAAGAAAGAAAGAAAAAAATGAAAAGAAAAAAAGAGCTCGCAAGGTTGAAAACCCGGAAATGCGGCTTTGGCAAAAGTTAGAGCGCAAAAGGAGAGAGTTGATACTCGAGTGCACCTTAACCCTCGGGAACTACATAAGGCCTGATTCACATCTTTGGGATACGTAGGCAACTTCATCTTGAAGTTAGACTTTAACAATTTTCAACCTGCTTGTCCCATCCATGTTGATTGGCTTACTTTTGTTCAATTTGGCTATCTTATCCATGTCCAATTAGCTCATCTTCGTTCAAATTCGGTTGTCTTATTCGGTTAAAGGATTTAGCTGCTAGACAAATCAAGTTCAGATTGGAGGTTCCACATCTCAAGAGTTAATTCCACATTGGTCAGGTAGTGGCCATTTGCAAAAAATAGTTTTGAGGATTTTTAGTGAAATTGACTAATTTTCTCAGAAATTATTCCATTTTTTTTTTCCCAAAATCGGACCTCTTCTTGGACCCAGAAAAGGAAAATTTTTAATGCTAACAGCTTGACTTGCATGATTTCAAATCAGATAGTAGAACAAGTATGCTAATCTAAACTCTCATGTTGGTCAAAAATTATTTTAGCCGAAAACCAAAAAAATAATAATAAAGTCAAAGCAATAAACTAGGGGCACAGTCGAGTCAGGTTTTCTGTCTTTTCCCCATTGTCAACTCACTCGCCAGGAAGGGCACAACTGAAGCTAGCAATAGGGGCCAAAAGCTCTTTCATTCTCCAAGCAATAAGGTATCGAGCCAAGTGCAAAGCACGAACTAGAAATAGAGTTGGATATTCAACCCTCCTCATGGAGGTCACAACTTCCAGCTTATTTACCAACCACACTTGGGAAGGGATAAAAAATTAGACAGATTAAAGATTAAAGAGATGTGCGTTCAGAGAAAAAGTAAGGAAAGGGCTTCTTCTTTTTTTTTTAAATAAAAAAAAAACCAGAGATTGAGTGCCAAAGTGATGTGAACATCATAAATAAGAAATGGTAGGAAACAATACCTAGAGAAGCAGGCTCCTTGTGAACCGAGAAGTCTCCCACTGATGGAAAGAAAGCATCCAAGTGTTATGTTATTTTTATTTTTATTTTTTTTGATTCTTGTTTTGAGTCGTTTTGATTTCAGTGAGTGTAAATAGATATGTTTAGATTGTT
The DNA here is from genome assembly GCA_036172215.1 of Camellia granthamiana. Classification (NCBI taxonomy): domain Eukaryota; kingdom Viridiplantae; phylum Streptophyta; class Magnoliopsida; order Ericales; family Theaceae; genus Camellia; species Camellia granthamiana. The sequence continues at coordinate 2,923 of JAXFYN010000891.1, forward strand.
TTTACTTTATTTTTCCTTTGTTGAGTCGTGGTGTACTTTGGTTAGTTGTAGGTTCGATACCCAGTTAAGAACTCATTCTCAGTTTCAAGTTCAAAAATAAATCATTTTGTGCTCAGAGTGTCATGCCATTCCTAGCATGATGTGCAAAACAGATTTCTTTCATTCAAAAACTGCGAGGTCCAACCCTGATCAAAAGAGAGAGCAACAGAACAAGGACCTATTTGAAGCTACATAGGTTCCGGACTGCAAAGTAAAAGAGAAAAGGGAAAATTGGAGCATCTGAGGTTGTTTCAATTTCCGAAAATTCTGAGATTGCATTCCGGATGCACCGTCTCAGGTCTCACCATTTCTCCAGAGTATGAGTACACCTCGACCTTGAGCTCAAGTCTATTTCAAGTCAAGATGGTGATCAAAAGTGCTCTCCCTGAACATCATTCCCCACCAGAGGTGTCTTGGTTGTGTTTGCTGTGAGTTCTTAGAAGACAAATTGCAATGGTGAAAACTAGAGTTCAAATGACAATATCTAGAACACAAAGGTTTGGAATTTCTGAGACTAAAGTCTAGTTTAAATATCCAGGGGTGTATCATCGGCTTGAAATCTGTATGAAAGCCCCATAGGTTGAGGTAGTATGTATGCATCTCAATTCTAGATACTAAATCAACCTAGTTTGTCACCCCATTGGAGAATAGGGAAAATTATAAGCATGACCAAAGAGAAAAGCGACATCCGTGGCTTCCACATGCAAATTTGACCTCTTGTCAACATTTGAGGAACTTTGAACTGTGTGTTGAAGGTTGAAGTTTGAAAAACTCAAAGGGAGATCCCAATCAGAGTAGAGCGGTTCATCGCCACTCGCCCCATGAGGTGCTTTCTAAAAGCACCGCTTTGTTTGTTTACTGCATTTTCTAAACATCATCCACTACATCACTTGTCACACATACCATATCATGCATCTATCACATGACCATACCACATTGTGCATCTAACGCAAAATCTCATCATACTCTTTGCATCTATTGCATCATCTCAGGACCTCTTCTCACGATTTCAGCATGGTTAGAGTGTCTCGAGCGATTTTTTTTTTTTTAATTTATCTCAGGGCATGTAGGAACGCAACCCTGAACGGTTTTCTCAGGACCTCTTCTTACGATTTTAGCATGGTTAGAGTGTTCTCGAGCGGTTCTTTATCTCAAGCTGTGTAGGAACGTGAACCTGTTTGATTTTCTCTGGACCTCTTCTCACAATTTTAGTGCGGTTAGAGTGTTCCTTGATTATTTTTTATCTCAAGGCATGTAGGAACGCGACCTTGAGCGATAGGACATTTTCTCACGATTTTAGCGTGGTAAGAGTGTTCTCTTCCTCACACGATTTCTGCATGTTTGTAATTTGTTCTTCCTCTTCTCACAATTTCAGCGTGGTTAGAGAATCTCAGGGCATGCAGGAACGTGACCCTAAGCGGTTTTCTTAGGACCTCTTCTCACGATTTCAGCATAGTTAGAGTGTTCCATTCCTCACACGATTTCAGTGTGTTTGGCATATGTTCTTCATCCTCTCACGATTCTAGCGTGGTTGGGGTATGTTACCATATCCATCTTACCCATTTTATTCGCCGCATCCATTACATCATACCATTTTATCACCTAAATCCTTTCCATGTTAAGCTTAGTTTGGCATGTGCTCATACCTTTCCCTCGTTGAAACATGGTTCTGTGATGTGTAAGTACCAATGCTGTGCTAAGGCTAGTATTAAGGGTGTCGACACCTTATCTGTGTTAGACGTAGTTTGGTTTGCGTCCATGCCTTTCTTAGGTAAGATGTAGTTCGGCCCACACCTCTTATCCATTGCATCCATTACATTGTACTCCATCTTGTTGCATTCATCTTCTTCTCGTGAACACGTTTAGGATCATTATCATCACATTACAATGTTATTCCCCAGTAGATCATTACCCGATAGATCATTCCTCACCTATATCATACCACCCAATTACTTGTACTCTTTCATGCCCACTCTTTTATGATATTTATGTGATAGGCACTGCTTGTAATTTGATTATATTATTACATTGCATTGCATATCATTTGTATACTGCCCTTGAACTACGCTGGTTTGATTCCTTGCAAAGGGATACATAGGCAACTCTCGAGTTTAACCAACTACATCTGCATTTTGTTTGTTTTCCTAAGTCTTATGGCCATGTCAAAATGGGTCATCTTCGGGCTTTGACATTCACTCACGTCATTTTATGACTATTCGAGCTCTGTCAAAGAGTGGCAATTGTAGACACCTCATTTTTTTACCACCCTTAAGACTTGGGCGCTTCAATTAGAACACTTGATGATGAAAGTTATATTATGCAAATTGTTCGAATCGTCAGCAAAAGAATTCGGTTTCAAGCTTCAAACCCAAGCCTTACATCCCATTTGGACCAAAAACCTTTTTTTAGCGGACCACAAAGTGAGCAGTGGGGCCAAAATAATTGGCTGGCCTGCCAATTTGTGAGCAGGCCATACAATAAATTGGTCAGCCGGCCATGTTTGTTGAAAACATATATTTTACAGATACTAGCTGCTCCTATGCATGAGATTTGGCTAGCTGTTCTCTTTTGAAGATATTTATGTTGAAAGGTAGTGGAAACTTTATAAAAAGACCACCTCACCTTAGTGTTTAGGGTTGGACTAAATTTCCAAAGGCTTAGAGGTATACCAAAAGTTCTTCTCTACCCTCTTGATATAGATACACAACATAAATACCATTGAAGCTTGATCTTGAAGCTTTTTGCTAAGGTTTTGAACACAATTTTAGATACTTGAGAGTGTTTAGCTTAGAGTTTGTGAACCAAGAGATTCTTCCTTTTCTCAAGAGGTTGAAGCTCATCATTCTTCATTTCAATACTTTTTTCAGATTATTTTGGCTTTTAAAATGTGATTTGAAATCTTGTTAAAGGTAGAACAGTTAGCCACCCTTCCATAGGCTTGTTCTTTAGTTTTACTCTCTTATTGTTCTTCATGTTTTGGCTTCATTGCCTTCATTTGCAGCACTGTTTTAGTTAGATTTTGATTAAATATGAGTTGTTTGTATGTGTTTAAAGCTTACATAGATAGCTTGATTCTTGTCTCATACCTCTCTTCTTTGAAAGTACTGCATAGCTCTCTCCTAGTTCCTTCTTTGTAGCATGGAAATGGATGTTTCATCCATGTTCCATGAGTAGGAAGATGAGCTTGCAATCATCTCTCCATAGCTTTCATTTCTTGCTTTTGCTTAGATGAGAGCTCTTCATAGAGACCATTAGAGACTCTCTTCTACTTCGTTTGAAGCATGGAAATATAAGTTTCGATCCATCTTCCATGAGATAGAAGATGAGTCTGTTTGGTCTTCTTAATGATGAAATCTCTTGGGTATATGTTTTGCCTTCAAGAATGGCTTCTTTTAAACCTATTATCTCTAAGCTTGAGTATTCACTTGCTCTTGTTTTCCATGAGATTTAGTAGGTTTTGACCATGTCTTTCATTGTATCTTTCATATTTAGCCTTAGTTAGTTTTGCTTCCATTAATTGCCATCTCTTTGCTTCCCTAATCATCATTTAAATACCCTTGGGATGTTTGATGATTTGTGAAGGAAACTTATTCTCTCCATGAGAAATTTTCATGACAAGAGAGAGCATGAAGGATAAACATCCTTTGGAAACCCTCTGTTTTGCTCTGTTTCAGTTCTGTCGCACCAGGTTTTTCCTCAGCAATAGTGGCCGGCCGGCCACCATCTTGTACAGTCGACCACTGCTCAAGGTCGGCTGGCAACCCCTTTGTACGGCAAGGGGAATTTTTCAATACAGCTGAGCAAGTCTTGAGGCCCAAAATAGAGCCATTTTCAGACTGTAAACAGAGCAACTTCTGGCAATGAGTAGTGGGGGTTTCCGGAGGATGTTCTTGCCCGTATCCACATGATTCACCGCCTCCCGTTCAAGTCTATTAGATTAGCAACATTTAGATTCATATGTTGTAATTAATTAGTCGCTTCGCTTTCATTCGAATTTATAATAGTTATTTAATTAGTTTATTCGGTTGTGTTGAAATAATTAGTTAATTAGGGCATTCATTCAGACCCTCTTGTGTGAGGGCAAATTTGTAATATTTGTATGTCTTCCAACCTACATTTCTTTCTCCCTTTTACTTACATGCTTACTGTGGTAGCATTGTGTTTTCGTTTCATATCATTGCCATGATTTGTATCCAGTTTTGCATACATTGGGTTCGGTCCATCATTCTAATATCATTGTCATTTCCTACTTACTTGAATATGTGCGTTGCCGCATGCTTTGAGTTGATCCATATGACATGTTAAAAACGCCGAACCTAGTAGTTGCATCTTCGTATGTGTTGTATTAGTCATTTTGCATATTAGGAGTATGCATTTTTCTAATTATTTTCTTTTCTTTGGCTTGCCATGGTTGAGTACTAGGTGAGCGTTTTTTTGCTTTAGCATATTAGATGTGTGTTTGTGTTGCCATGTCAAGCATACTACCATGAGTCTAAGGTTAAGTTTGGCATTCTCTAAAAAATCTAAAAAGCTAAAAAGTCACTATCCTATTTAAGTCGCATCATCTTATTTAAGTCACATCACCTCTCTAACACATCACTTCAAACCTAACCCAAATCCAACCCATATTTCATAAAAAGTCAAAAAGTGCACTTATTTAATCTTCCCAAACTTGGCCTAAGTGCTTATTTGAAATATCTCTTTGAATGTCTGTGGATGAAGGTTATTTCACTTAAGTTGGAATGACTTTGATAAATGTATGTATAAGCTTGCTTTTTACTCAAGTAGCACATACTCAAAACCCTTTTCAAACATGAAATCAAAGCATTCCAAAGTAAGTGAAGTAGTCTATACTTGTGTGCCTCATATAGTAATGTTAATATAATAATCAGAACATGAGCATATAATGTTGATAAAAAATCATATCATGATTAGTAGAGGCCAATCTTTGATCAGGTGAGTGGGGTTCTCAATTCAAAACATTCCCCTCTCATACCTAAGTTCCCGAGCTGAGAAACTTCGGTTATGACGGACAAGTGGCCTTTGGCTCGAGTTACGGGTTTCCTAAATTTCTCAAAAATATTTAGGTGGCAACTCTGAAATCTGGCAATGCAGTCAATTTTTGGCATCTTTAATGATAAGTGGATTTTCTAAAGATTTGTCGGATTTGGACTCTCATTTGTGTTTTTCTGTTTCACATTGCACTTGTGGAACTAGATTCAGAATCACAGGAGTCTGAACTGTAGGGCTATCGTACCCACAGAGACTAAACCCCTTTGAGGAGCACGAAAAGCCGGCTACAACCCGACCTATTGTATGTTTTGGATTCGGGTTTCATTGTCTTATACAAATGTTCATGTCTTGTATCCCCTTATCTCTCTTTCAGTTTGGCTTTTGGGACGTGTTGTTTACGTTTGGAACAGGTTGGTAGCTTGTTTTTCAAGTTGTTGATGCCCATAATTTTGTTCCTACGCTCAAGCGACACTTTTTGCACTCGAGCCATCTTTGTGAGCCTCCAGTAATTTTGCATGTCTGTAAAAATACTAGAAGTGTGTATTCTTCGATTGAGTGACACTTCTTACGCTCGAACGACTGCCTTCTGTCTATAAAACTATTAGGAGTTTGTATTCTGTGCTCGAGTGAAACTTCTTGCGCCCGAGTAGTGAAACTGATTGTGTTTGGTTGCTCGAGTGACACTTCTTGTGCTCGAGCAAACTGCGTGTATATAAGTTCGTAAAGTCACTTTTCTTAGTCAATTTTTCACCTCTCTCTCTGTCTCTATACATTTCAAAAACCTAATTTCTCTCACTCTCTCTCTAAAACTCATATATTTCACTTAAATCCACCTAGATCCTTCGATCTTTTCACCCGTGTCCCTTTGTTAAAAACGTAGAGCTTGGCGTGGGCTTCGTTCTAATTGGAGCAAAATTGATTTTTGGTGTCTTTGAGTTTCCTTCTCTCTCTCTCTCTCTCTCTCTCTCTCTCTCTCTCTCACATCTTCTAAGCTTGAGGTAGGGATATCTCTACTCTTTTATGAGTTTTGACTTAGTTATTTGTTATTTCTAAACAATATTGAGATTTTGGAAGATTTGGGACAATCTAGGGTTATAAGTAAAAATCAAAAGAGGGGTTTTTCAAATGGGTCCGTGAAAATGATTTTGATATGGAAAATAATGTTGAGTTGGGAATAAATTATTGATTTTGAATATTGGGATTGATTTGGAAAGGAAATGAATTTTTCCCTAAATACCTCCAATGTTGATTTTATATATATTATGAGATTGATATTGAAATTGTCAAATTGGATTGGTGTTGATGAGAATAGTGGAGTTAGATATGTATTATCACTTACCTCTTGAAAATTTGGAGAGTGTATCTTTATTGATAATTGTTTATCTGTTTAGAAATATCTGTTTTGGGATATCGGTGGATGATAGCTATAAATGTTGTAGAAATTGCATGTGAATTAGGAAAGATGAAACTATTTTCTCATTCATTTGCATTGAGCATTATCTCGCGCTTATACATTGGAAATGTTTATCATTTTGAGAAAAATGGGTGAATCTGGGAAACATGTATTGTAATGTTTAAATAAGTTAGCCTAAGTGCCCATGGTGAAAGTCCTAAAAGCCGCGCGTATACATGGGTGCCGATCCTGCAGACAAAATTTTCGTGAAATGGCAATAGTAGTGCTTGTATAGCCTACATTTACATGGGTCCTAGTTTACGGTTTCCTTCGGATGAAATTTCCAGGAAAGGTTGTATTGTTTTGAAATTCCCAGAGCGTGATTCACAGCCCTATCTTTTTATTCCAAAAGAAGTGATTTATGATATTATATGGCATTGCATGGTTTTGGAAAGACATATAAAAATGTTTTGGCATGAGCATTGCATATGCATTCACCTTATAGCTTTGTTAAGATTCATATACTGTGTTGGATTATTTCTACTGGCTCACCCTATGTGGGAAAAACATTTCAGGTGTTGATGATATGCCTCTACCAATAGTTTGGGAGGACTTAGAGCGAGAGCTTCTTTTGTGCATTTGCTATATTTATTTTTCTACAAGCCATGGACTTAAACTGTGTTTGACTTAAGTCCACTTTCGTTGTAACCAAGCATCATCTCAAAAAGATGTACACCTTTAGGGCATTTATTATTTGTCTAGCTTTCATCTTGTCTCTCTAATATATCACTCTTTTGTAAAGCTTAATTGTAATTCAATGAAAGATAACTACTTTGTCATTGTGATCACTTATTGATGTTGAGTATGGGTTATAGTAATTATTTCGGGGCGTTACAACTTTGAATCAGAGCGTACCGGGTTTGAATACTTCGGGTACATGGGAAGTGGTTCATACCACAATGGGTTTATCTCGCTTGGTAAAGATGTTTGTATCTTTGTAATGCTATGTGATAACATGCTTATATGATTATATAGGTATGAGATTTAATTCCTAAGATATTGATTGGGTATACGGGTTTCTATATAGCGATCCCGGTTTTCCCTCCATTGGTTTTGTATTCCGGACTCGGTTCCATGGATGCCTGTTGTGGTATATGTTTCAATTCCATCCTTTAACCCTTTGAATTTGAGATTAGAAATGTCTTGGGCGTGTTTCGAACAGGTTGGTTGAGCTTAGGTCTCTATTCTTGTTGCCCAGATTTTTGATGATCCACTCGAGCGGGTCTTGTTGCGCTTGAGCGGAGTTTGCATCCTTTCAGCATTTTATGCGTCTGCAAAAATACTGTAGGTGTGTTTTTCATGCTCGAGCAGAGTTCATTACGCTCGAACGGGTCGCGCTCGAGCGGGTGTTCGAAGTTTGTAAAAGTACTGGATGAGTGTATTCTACGCTCGAGCGGGTCCCTTAGCGCTCGAGCGGGTAGTGCTTTGATGTTGTGCCATGGCGCTCAAGCGGGTATTTTGGCGCTCGAGCGGGTCAAGTTTTTATGTCTTTCGCTCGAGCGGACTAAACGTATATCAATTAGCAGCTAGGTCATTTTGAATCACCTTTTCAACTCACTCACTCTCTCTAACTTTTCAAAACCCTCATTTGAGAGCTCCTCTCTCTAGAATACAACTTCTCTCTAAGAAATCATCTAGTTTGAGTGTGTTTCTATCCTAGTCCCTTTGTAAAAAGTGTGGAGCTTGGTGTGGGCTACATTTCAATATGAAAATCTTTGGGTTTGGAGCATTTCGAGTTCCATCATCTTCTCTATTTGGTCTCTCCATTTGAGGTAGGGATACCCTACTCCTTCTTATGGGTTTTGACATAAATTTTAGTCATTTTGATTAGCTGGTGTTATTTGGTAATTTTGGGAAAGTTAGGATTTGGTTTGAGGTTATGAAAAGGGGGTTTTCAAATGTTAAACTCCATGTGTATATGAGACCTTGGAAAAAATGGAATTTTGTTGTTAAATTGATGAAATTGAACCTTAGGGTTGATATTTGAAAAGGGAGAGAATGCCCTAATTATGTTGAATAATTAATTTGGGAAAATATGAAAGTGAGTTGGAAATTGTGAAATCGGGAAGTTATGAGATGGAATGGTGTAGTTGGATTAATTAATCACTCATCCATGGAAATGTTGATATTTTATCTGTATGATAAATTTATTATCTGTTTAGAGATAACTGCTTTGGGCTATCGGTGGAGGATAGTCTTGATTGTTGTAAACACAGTATGTTGATTAGGGAAAACTGAAACTAATCACGTTGAATATGTCATTGAATATGACGGTTAGAATAATACATCGAATATGTGTATTGATTGATCATTGTATTTGATAAGTATTTAAATATATTGAGTAAGTATGTTTTGTGGGAGGAGATAAGGGATGTACTCGATGGTTTGGGAGGAGATAGGGGATGGACTCCATTGGTAATTGAAGTATCGAAGTGTTTTTATATGAGCCGTAGTCTCATTAAATTGTGGTTATTGGAAGTGTTGTTATATGAGTTGTTATCTCATCTAATTGTTTGGCCAGGTTCTGAGCCATGTTTATGAATTGAATTGGTTAAGTAAAGGAAAGTGGAATGAAACATGTACATAATTGTCATGGAACTGAATTGTGTTGTAAGTTGGTTCACAAGTGTTAGCCATTTATCATATGCTAATGTTTTAGCTATTGCTCATATCTGGTTTAGTATATCTCTACTGGGCTGTGGCTCACTTTATATGGGACATCATTTTCAGGTCCAAGTGATATGCCACCTTTAAGGACATAGCTTGGGAGGCTTAGAGGCGGAAGAACTTTTGTTGTTATCTTTTTGTGTATTACATGTAAATTCAAGCCAAGGGCTTATTTGTATAAAGAGTTAGAACTCTCCTTTTGTTGAACCCAAGTGTTGACTTGGAAAGTTGTAAGCCCGTAGGGCATTTACTTTTGTTGTCAACATGTAATACCTTTGTACTAAACACTCTGATGTATGGAATATATTGTCATTTTCTTGTGTCATAAATGTATGATTTATGGGTTGTTTTAGAAGGCGTTACAACTTGGTATCAAAGCGTACCGGGTTTGAATACTTTGGGTATGTGGGAAGTGGTTGGTACCACAGTTGGTTTGTCTCACTTATTAGAGACTTAGATGTAATGTGATGTACTTATGCGATAACATGTTTATATGACTATATGGGTATGGGATTTAATTTCTAGGATGTTGATTGGATCCTTGGGTTTCTGGGAGTCCTGTTGGAAAAGCACTTGATCAATGCTGTTTTTAACCGGAACTTTAGCAACGCCTCGGGACTATCATTATCCGGGAATGAAAATTCGTAAGTGCTTATGTGATTATGTGCTTACGTGGAATGAATTACTGTTCTCCATGCTTTAGGACGCGAGTGAGATAGCTTCAGCACATTTGTGAATGTGCTAATGTTTTTGTTACCTTTATTAGGATGTCAGGACGAGGACGTTGTGGTAGGCGTGGTAGGCCTAGGAGGTAGGAGATGCCTATACCGGATGAGATTCCGGTGCAGTAGGAGGGTGTTGGTCAGGCTAATGTGACCGAGCCAGTAGGTCAACAGGCCATGGCCGCCTTAGCCCGCGAGATGGCAGGAGCATTGAGGGAATCCATGGACATTCTCAGAGCTGAGAATGAAGTCCAGGCCCATGTTACTGAGGCAGGGCCTTCTTTTCTAAAGAGGGAGTTTTTCCGGTCTAATCCGGATGAGTTTCTGGGGGATCCGAAAGAGCCACTGAAGGCTGATGAGTGGCTTGAGCAGATGACGAAGACGTTTGAGATGCTTGGCATCGAAGATGGGGCATTGAAGGTGACCTTGGCGTCCTTCCAGCTGAAGGGAGACGCGGATCAGTGGTGGAAGTTTGTTTGGGGACGTATTGATGGGACTTGGGAGGCTTTCGTCGGTGCCTTCCAGGAGAAGTTCTTGTCTCCTGCTGTCAGGGAGAAGTTGAGGGATCAGTTCTGTCAGCTCAAGCAGCTGAGTTCATCAGTGGCCGAGTTTGAGGCCGTATTTACCAGTTTATCTAGGTTTGCACCTGAGCTAGTGGCGTCTGAGGAACGCTGTTGTCTTGAGTTCGAGAAGAAATTGAGACATGGGCTCAAGGTTAGGGTTGTTGGGTCCATGACTCGGGAGTATGGACACCTTGTGGATGCTGCAACGCATCTGGAGATTATTATGCACGAGGAGGAGGAGAGGATCAGGGGCTTCAAGAGGAGTCAGGATGGCCAGGGGGATTGTAGGAGGCAGAGGGGTTCTAACCCTCAGCAGTCCCAGGGTGCTTTTGCGAGATCTGCCTTTCCAATGCCGAGTTCAGGCTTTGGGAGAGACAGTCAGGGAGACTTTACTTGTTACAAATGTGGTCAACTAGGCCACAAGTCTCCAGCTTGCCCGCAGAGGGGAGGAGGGTAGGGAGTAGCTTCATCTTCGGCTCGACCTTAGAGCCACAGTCAGGGCAGAGGCCAGCCACTCTCTTGTTATCAGTGTGGTCAGGCGGGGCACTTGAAAAGGTTCTGCCCGCAGTTGAGTGGCACATTTGGTGCATCTGGTTCAAGGTAGGCTCAAAGCCATCAGCCAGCTCAGTCAGTTCAGGCCTCGAGGGCCAATCATGGAGCCTCATCGTCTCAGTCTGTACAGCAGTCTTACGCTCCGAGAGGTGAGCAGGTAGATTAGAGACCTTCAGGGCGCGTATATGCTGTCACCGCGCAGGATCTTGTACCGGCTCCATCCGTTGTGAGAGGTACCTTTTTATTTTGCAACTTGGTTGCCAATGTGTTTATTGATACGGGTGCATCCCATTCCTTTATATCTGCTGCATTTGCATCTGTTTTGGGGTTAGAGTTGGCACAGTAAGCTTCTCCTATTTGTGTTGTATCACCTGTTGGGGGTGAGTTGATTTTGAAATAAGGGTGTCGAGGCTGTGATATAGAGGGCGCCGACTGCCGGCTTCCATTTTCTTTTGTAGTTATGGCTATGTCGGGTTTTGATGTGATTTTGGATATAGACTGATTATCGTCATACCGAGCTGTTATTGATTGCTACCGCCAGAGGGTTACTGTATGTACCTTGAGTGAGGATTGTTTCCATTTCTTAGGAGATCGGGTTGGTAGTGTTTTGCCACTGGTATATGATCCGCAAGGGCGGAGTGAGCTTAGTGGTCTTCTCACTAGCTTTATGAGTAGTGAGTGTGATGAGATCCAGACTGAGTTACCCAGAGTGGTTTATGAGTACTCGGACGTTTTTCCCGAGAACCTTGTTAGCTTGCCGCCTCATTGAGAGATCGAGTTCTCTATTGACTTAGTGCCTGGCACGACACCGATTTCCATGGCACCATATCGTTTTGCCCCAGCCGAGTTGAGTGAGTTGAAGATTCAACTCCAAGAGTTGCTAGATAAGGGCTTCATTCGCCCTAGTACTTCGTCGTGGGAAGCACCAGCCCTCTTTGCTAAAAAAAAAGATGGGGCTTTGAGACGTTGTATCAATTACCGGAAATTGAATCGGGCTATGGTTCAGAATAAGTACCCTATGCCTCGTATTAATGATTTGTTTGACCAGTTGAAAGGGTCTCGTTGTTTCTCTAAGATAGACTTGAGATCGGGTTACCATCAGTTAAGGGTCAGGGAGGAGGATATTCTGAAGACGGCATTCTGTATGCCGTATGGCCACTATGAGTTTCTGGTGATGCCTTTTGGGCTCACCAATGCACCGGCAGTGTTTATGGATTTGATGAACCAAATATTCCAGGAATTCTTAGATCGTTTTGTATTCATTTTCGTGGACGACATTCTGATTTATTCACCTTCTGAGAAAGAGCACGAGGAACACTTGAGAGTGGTGCTTGAGTTGCTTAGAGCCCATAAGCTGTATGCTAAGTTTGGGAAGTGTGAGTTCTAGCTAAGGGAGGTTAAGTTCTTAGGCCATGTAGTCTCCAGGGAAGGGGTGTCTGTTGATACATCCAAGATTGAGGCAGTGCAAGATTGGGCACAGCCTAAGAGTGTTTTCGAGATCCGTAGTTTTCTGGGATTGGCTAGTTATTACCGTCGATTTGTGAAAGATTTCTCCAGGCTAGCTTCGCCTTTGACTAGATTGACGCGGAAAGGGGTCAAGTTTGTGTGGAGTGAGACTTGTGAAAAGTCGTTCCAAGAGTTGAAAATTAGACTTACCACCGCTCCGGTGTTGATTATTCCGGAGAGCGGTTTGGGTTATGCGGTTTATTGTGATGCCTCACGAGAGGGTTTGGGTTGTGTGTCGATGCAAGAGGGGAAAGTGGTAGCCTATGGCTCGCGGCAGTTGAAAATACACGAGAGAAATTACCCTATACATGACCTAGAGTTAGCAGCTATGATTTTTGCCTTAAAGATTTGGAGGCACTACCTGTATGGTGAGAGATTCGAGGTGTTCTCGGATCATAAGAGTTTGAAGTGTCTGTTTACACAGAAAGACTTGAACTTGAGGCAGAGGAGGTGGATGGAGTTTATTGAGGATTATAACTTCAAGTTGCATTACCATCCGGGGAAGGCCAATGTTGTGGCCGATGCCCTTAGCGGCAAATCCATTAGTGATGTAGCTTGTATAGCCATCCGGGAGTGGGAAATGTTGGGTGCACTTGGCGAGTTTGATTTGCTTCTGGGCGAATCTGTTGAGGCTGCGGCCTTGTTTTCTGTAGTTGCGCAGCCTACACTTGTGAATTGAGTGTTAAAGGCATAGAGAAATGACCTTGAGGTAGAATCCCTCCGAGAGAAGATCTCCAGTGGGAAGGTTAAGAAGGGTTTGACTGCGTATCCCGACCTGAGTGTGAGATACCAAGACCGTCTGTTTGTACCGGAGTCTTGTCAAGAGGAGGTACTCCGAAAGTTTCACCATTCACGCCTTACGGTGCATCCGGGAGGCACTAAGGTGTATTGTGATTTGGGTCGCCAGTTTTGGTGGCGGGGTATGAAGAAAGATGTGGCAGTTTTTGTATCTAAGGGCCTTACTTACCAGCAAGTGAAGGCTGAACATCAGAGGCCAGCGGGTTTGTTGCAACCCTTACCTATAGCCGAGTGGAAGTGGGAGCATGTCACGATGGACTTCGTTGTAGGTCTTCCGAGGACTCAGTGGGGTAGTGATGCTATTTGGGTAGTCGTGGACCGGTTGACTAAGTCGGCGCATTTTATCCCTATGTGCGTGAGAGATTTGGTAGATCATCTTGCCGACTTGTATATTCGGTACATAGTGAGGTTACACGAGGCCCCAGTGTCGATCGTCTCAGATAGAGATCCACGTTTTACTGCTAAGTTGTGGCAGAGTTTGCAGAGTGCCTTGGGCACTAGATTGACCTTTAGCGCGGCTTATCATCCTCAGACGGATGGGCAGTCCGAGCGTACTATTCAGATCCTTGAGGATATGCTTCGAGGCTGTGTCCTTGACTTTAGTGGGTCGTGGGAGAGGCACTTACCCTTAGTAGAGTTTGCCTACAACAACAATTTCCAATCGAGTATTGGTATGGCACCATTTGAGGCCTTGTATGGCCGATCGTGTGGGTCTCCAGTTTGTTGGGGCGAGGTGGGTGATGCACCTTTGTTGGGCCCGAAGTTGGTTCGGGAGACAACGGAGAAAGTTGAGCTTATCCGTAAGAGACTTGTTACGGCCCAGAGTCGTCAAAAGAGTTATGCCGACCATAGGAGAAAGCCTTTGGCATTTGAGGCGAGTGACCATATCTTTCTGAAAATATCACCTAGGTGGGGTTTGATGAGGTTCGGTAAGAGTGGGAAGTTGTCCCCTCGGTTTATTAGCCCTTTCGAGATCCTTGAGAGGATTGGCGAAGTTGCCTACCATTTAGTTTTGCCGCCGCAGTTGTCCGGAGTGCATGATGTGTTTCATGTTAGTATGCTTCAGAAGTACGAGCCGGATCCGTCGCATGTATTGGATTGGACCGACTTAGGGGTAGATGAGGATGCCTCGTATGAGGAGAGATCGGCGAGGGTCGTGGATAGACGGGATCAAGTCTTGTGAGGCAAGACCATTCCCTTGGTGAAAATTTTGTGGAAACATCACGGGGTTGAGGAAGCCACTTGGGAACGCGAGTTGGAAGTCCGTAAAAAATATCCGGACTTGTTTGTTAATGTATAACCTTGTATTGGGAATTTTGTTGTATTGATAAACTTTAAGAGCATTGAATATGTCTTAAGTTGTAAAACATTGTATATGTTTTGGTTATTGGAAGTATGGTAATTGTTGAGTATGCTTTGAAAATGAAAGTTCAAATTGACATTGTATATGTTGAACGTATTATGGAAATGCAAGTATGTTATTAACATTGAATATGTTATACAATTGTGGATTATGGTATTGGAATTTGTTGAATTTCAAGGGATGCATGATGATAATGCATGTTGTAACATATATTGTAATTTGCCTCTTGAATAGAGATGGAATGACTGGTAATGGGTCAGAATGTTGAATGTTGAATTGTAATGTTGTTGAGAATTGAAAAATCACAATTTTGAAACTTATGTTGCTAATTTCGGGGACGAAATTCTTTAAGGGGGAAAGGTTATAGCGATCCCGGTTTTCCCTCCATTGGTTTTGTATTTCGGACTCGGTTCCGTGCATGTCTGTTGTGGTATATGTTTCAATTTCGTCCTTTAACCCTTTGAATTTGAGTTTAGAAATGTCTTGGGCGTGTTTCGAACATGTTGGTTAAGCTTAGGTCTCTATTCTTGTTGCCCAGATTTTTGATGATCCGCTCGAGCGGGTCTTGTTACGCTCAAGCGAAGTTTGCATCCTTTCATCATTTTGTGCGTCTACAAAAATACCGCAGGTGTGTTTTTCACGCTCGAGCGGAGTTCATTACGCTCGAGCGGGTCGCGCTTGAGCGGGTATCTTTGCGCTCGAGCGGGTGTTCGAAGTCTGTAAAAGTACTGGATGAGTGTATTCTACGCTCGAGCGGGTCCTTTTGCGCTCGAGCGAGTAGTGCTTTGATGTTGTGCCTTGGCGCTCGAGCGGGTATTTTTGCGCTCGAGCAGGTGAAGTTTTTGAGAGCTCCTCTCTCTAGAATACAACTTCTCTCTAAGAAATCATCTAGTTTGAGTGTGTTTCTATCCTAGTCCCTTTGTAAAAAGTGTGGAGCTTGGTGTGGGTTACATTTTAATCCGAAAATCTTTGGGTTTGGAGCATTTCGAGTTTCATCATCTTCTCCATTTGGTCTCTTCATTTGAGGTAGGGATACCCTACTCCTTCTTATGGGTTTTGACATAAATTTTAGTCATTTTGATTAAATGGTGTTATTTGGTAATTTTGGGAAAGTTAGGGTTTGGTTTGAGGTTATGAAAAGGGGGTTTTCAAATGTTAAACTCTATGTGTATATGAGACCTTGGAAAAAATGGAATTATTGTTGTTAAATTGATGAAATTGAACCTTAGGGTTGATATTTGAAAAGGGAGAGAATAACCTAATTATGTTGAATAATTAATTTGGGGGAATATGAAAGTGAGTCGGAAATTGTGAAATTGGGAAGTTATGAGATGGAATGGTGTAGTTGGATTAATTAATCACTCATCCATGGAAATGTTGATATTTTATCTGTTTGATAAATTTATTATCTGTTTAGAGATAACTGCTTTGGGCTATCGGTGAAGGATAGTTTTGATTATTGTAGACACTATATGTTGATTAGGGAAAACTGAAACTAATCACATTGAATATGTCATTGAATATGACGGTTGGAATAATACATCGAATATGTGTATTGATTGATCATTGTATTTGATAAGTGTTTAAATACATTGAGTAAGTATGTTGTGTGGGAGGAGATAGGGGATGTACTCCATGGTTTGGGAGGAGATAGGGGATGGACTCCATTGGTAATTGAAGTATTGAAGTGTTTTTATATGAGCTGTAGTCTCATTAAATTGTGGTTATTGGAAATGTTGTTATATGAGTTGTTATCTCATCTAATTGTTTGGCCAGGTTCTAAGTCATGTTTATGAATTGAATTGGTTAAGTAAAGGAAAGTGGAATGAAACATATACATAATTGTCATGAAACTGAATTGTGTTGTAAGTTGGTTCACAAGTGTTAGCCATTTATCATATGCTAATGTTTTAGTTATTACTCATATCTGGTTTAGTATATCTCTACTGGGCTGTGGCTCACCCCATATGGGACATCATTTTCAGGTCCAGGTGATATGCCACCTCCAAGGACGTAGCTTGGGAGGTTTAAAGGCGGAAGAACTTTTGTTGTTATCTTTTTGTGTATTACATGTAAATTCAAGCCAAGGGCTTATTTGTATAAAGAGTTAGAACTCTCCTTTTGTTGAACCCAAGTGTTGACTTGGAAAGTTGTAAGCCCGTAGGGCATTTACTTTTGTTGTCAACATGTAATACCTTTGTACTAAACACTTTGATGAATGGAATATATTGTCATTTTCTTGTGTCATAAATGTATGATTTATGGGTTGGTTTAGAGGGCGTTACATTCTAGAAGTCCTATTAGAAGAGAACTTGATCACTGCTGCTTCTAATTGGAACTCTGGCAATGCTGCGGGACGATCATTATCTAGGAAGGAAATTCGTATGTGTTTATGTAATTATGTGCTTATGTGGAATGAATTGCTATTGTCCATCACATTAGAACGTGAGTGAGTTAGCTTTGGCACATTTGTAAATGTGCTAATCTTTGTTACCTTCATTAGGATATCAGGACATGGACATGGTGGTGGTAGGTGCCTTTATCAGATGATATTCTAGCGCAAGAGGAAGAGGTTGGTTAGGCCAATGTGGCCGAACCAGCTGGTCAGCAGGCTATAGATGTTTTGGCTCGTGAGATTGCCGAAGCTTTGCGAGAATCCATGGACATTCTTAGGGCTGAGAATCAAATCCAGGCCCAAGTTGCTAAAGCAGGGCCGTCTTTCTTGAAGAGGGAGTTCTTCCAATCTAATCCAGATGAGTGTTTGGACGATTCGAAGGAGCCACTGGAGGCGGATGAGTGGCTAGAATAGATGGTGAAAATTTTCGAGATTCTCGACATCTAGGACGATGGACTAAGAGTGACCTTGGCATCTTTCTAACTGAAAGGAGATGCTAGTCAATGGTGGAAGTATGCGCATGGGCGCATTTGGGTGACTTGGGAGGCCTTTGTTAACACCTTCTAGGACAAGTTCTTGCCTCTCACTGCTAAGGAGTGTAGACACCCTATTTTTGACCGTCCTCAAGACTTGGATGTCATCGTTTGAACACTCGATGATCATCCATGTTCGTGTTCGTTTTGAGTTCCCGGAGGTCTCGGCCGCACACCTTGCCTCAAGATCTCTCAACCTGTCTATTTTGTGCTTGGTTGTGGACCAAACACTTATGTTTTTGCTTCTGAGGGAAGAAGGTGGCTTGTTAGCCATCCCCTTAACCCATCGGCCAAGGCATGAAGCCATCGGCCTTGTTTTCTTGCCATCGACCAAAAGTGTTGGCCGATCGGCACTCTGTTTAGTTGATCGGCACTTAAGTTGGTCGATCGGCCATGTTTTCTGGTCGAGCCCTATTCATCTGCTTTATGCAGATATTTTATGCCAACTGTCACAGCTGGCATGCACAATTCACATCCTCCATACACGTGTATGGAGGGATTTGAACCTTGCTTTAGCTTACTTAGGAAGCTTTGGAATTGGAATTCTATAAGAAGGGAGCTTCTCCTCCCTTCTCAGAGGTTCTGAAAATCTGATATAGGAGTGATCTATATCTCCCTCTCTCTATATTTGTGTGTGTGTTTGTGCTCTAAAGTGTATTTTTGTTTACACTTTTGCACTAGAGCACCTAGTAGAACACCATCCTTAGTTGCTGAGGTGCTAGGGAGCTAGTGTTAGAGTTCTTGAGGTGGTTTAAGCTTGGAAAACCTGCTGGAGCTTTGTTCTTGAAGGTGTTCTTCAAGGGTAAGCAAACTTGCTTTTAAACCCCCATTCTTGCTTAAGCTTTTAGACCTACTTTCTTATTGTTTTAAGCTTAACTCTTAACTGATAAAAGTTCTGTTTTTACATGCTTTAAATCTTTGGTTAAGGTCACTTTTTAGTTGGGGGTCATCTCCTCCCTCCAAGGCCTTGTTAGGCCTTGTTTTAGGCCATCCCTTTTGGCCCTTGTTCTTGGCTTTGCATGACCTTTCTACCACTAAAAGCCAGAGGATTTTCAGTGGTGGAAAGGTAGTTTTGAGGTCTTAAATAGGAGTGGGTCATCCCCTCTCCTTGTTGTCTTGTATGCTAGTATAAATGGCTTATATTGGTAGCATGTTTGCTTAGCTTGTTTTAGCTTCATTTCAGTATGTATTAGGCTTTGTTTTTCCATGATACAACACTATTCTTGCTTGGTTTTGTCACTTCATGCATGGTTTATACACTTGTAGTGTAAGTCACACAAACCAGTCTTATATGCTTCATGTTTGAGCATGTCTTTCTAGCTTATGTTGACTCCATTTCGGTGGGTTTTTGGTGTTGTTTTAGCATGCCATGACTCTATTTTGGGTGGGTTTAGTTGGCTCTTACATGCTTCATGTACTTGTCTTGCAATCTTCTCATTTGCCTTAACATGCATCGTGCTTTGACATGTCATTTTAGCATGCTTTTGGCTTAACTTCAAGAAACTTTTGTCCATGTTTTAGCATGCTCTAGCTCTGATTTAGGTTGTTTTAGTCATGCATGACTTGTTTTGTATAGCCATGGTTCAAACTAACTTGTTAGCTTTGAGTGTCCAAGTCTCTAGCATGCATTACTTGGACTATTATCATGATTTGGCATCATTAGAAATGTGTTTTCAGTCCATGTTTCATGCTCATATACTTGGGTTTTTGGTCTTGTTTTACCATGCCATAACTCTGTTTTTCATTAGATAATTCATGCCATGTTTGGTTTTGATAGGTGTAGTGTAACACCCCCTTGTAGCCTTGCATGCCTCATGCCTTTTGGTGTTGTGTTCTAGCTTGTGTTGGCTAGTTTCGCGTGCATTTTTGGTCTTATATTGACCTGCCTTGGGACTTTTTTGGGTGCCCTTGGCCCTTTGGGGCTTTCCTTGCATGGCCATGGTTTGAGTCCTTTGGCTAGCCTTAAGCTTTGGGCTTTCTTGTATGCTTTGCTTGCTTTGTTTGGTTGGTTTGGCACCTTTCCATGCATGATTTCAGAGCTTACAATGTTTGTCACATGTCCATATTTGTCCCCTTTTAAGTGCTCTTGAAAGTTGCCCTCCTATGCCTAGGTGTTGGACCATTTACATGTGCATGTTTGCTTTGCATTTTCATGCTTCCAATTCATAACTTTGGCCACTGATTTGGGGCATGGCTGAGGTCTATCCATCTTTAGTTTAAGTCCATTTACCATGTTGTTCAAAGTTGCTACTTTACATCATGCTTACATGCTTGTTGCATGCTTGTCATATTGCATGTTGTCACATGCTTGCTAATTGACATGTTGTTGCATGCTCATCCATCTTGCATACTTGTTGGATTACATGTTGTCACATGCTTGTTGTTGGTATTGTTGTCACATACCTATGCCATGCATCTTTACATGTTTAGGTTGTGTGCCTATTGCATATTAGTTGCATTCCATGATATTGTTTGCATGTTGTTGCATGCTTGAGTTGTTTGCATGTTTGCTGGCATGCTTAGGTTGCATTGCATTGTGTGTGCATTGCCTTGCCTCTTGATCACACATGATAGAGGTTAAGGTCCCTTATGTGTTTTGTGCATTTCATTTGATATTGAATTGCACACTCGGCTCCTTTGGCCATCATGCATTGAAATGCGTGATTGGTGGTCCGAGGGTCGAGAGCTACACTCCTTTGAGTCTCAAACATGATAAGGGGTGTAGCTGCAAACATTGTCTTATAAATGCATTGCCATGCTCTGTATGTCCTCTACTGTAGCAGAAGAGCATTTTACAGGAAGGGATGACCGATCAACCATCTTCAGTGCCGATCTGCTACAAGTGTTTGGCCGATGGCCTCCCATAGTGTCCATGCGGTGGATCAGAAGTGTGTTGGGAATTTTCACACTTTGCAGAGGTACAGAGCAGTGCATACAGAGGCAACATGAGGCATGGCAACGGATTTCCGAGCGGCACCGACCGAGCATGCATTTGTCTCTCTTCTTGAGGCCTCTTTACTGTTTTTTTTTTCGTAACTTAATTAATTTGTTAATTATTTAAGTGTTGTAATAATTAGTTGTAGCTAATTATTCATTTGATTGTGTAATAATTAATTAGCTTGATTAGTTAGTTAATTAGATGGTTTGTATTATTCTTTCGGTCTCTCCCTTGAGAGGGCCAATTTTGTAATAAGTGTGCGTGTGTGTGATGCATGTCTTCCAACCCCCATTTCTTTCTCCCTTTTACTTAACCGCTTACAATGGTTAGTTTTAGGGCATATTTCATTTAGCATCCTTATGCTATGCATGTTTGCATCATTCATCTGTATTGCATGCACCGGGCTCGGCGCATCATACTAACTGCATTGTATTTCAATCCCTATTTGAATACATGTATCAAAGTTGCATTTCATATGCCATTCTAGAATAGCCGAGCCTATTTTAGTTGCATTTTTGCATGTGTTGCATTAGCCATCTTAACATGAACTAACTAGAGTCATGCATGATTTCTAACTAGTTCTTTGTTTTGGCTCGGAGTACAGTGTGAGTGTTTACGCTTTAGCATACTGCATATGTGTTAATGCTGCCATGAAAGCATGCTTGCCATGAGGCTAACTGCTTATTTGATATAACTGCCTGAATGCCTGTGGGTGAAGGTTGGATTACCTGAATTGGAACGATTCATTGAAATCTGTGTTTTAGCCTACTTGCGAGTAGCAAACTTCAAACCATTTCCAAACAAACGGATATGCGATGCTTTGTTCCAAATTAGGCGATCTAGTCTATACTTGTGTGTTGTGCACATCACATAGTAATTCTAGCTAATTAACCGGAATAAGAACGCATGTGTTTTCAAAAACAAGATATCATGCTTAGTACATGCCGATCTTTGATCGGGCGAGTGGGGGTGCTCATTGCATGACCTTCCCCTCTCGTACCCAAGTTCCTGTGCCGAGACAACTTTGGTGATGACAGACACGTGGCCTTAGGCACGAGTCAGGGTTTCCTAAATTCCCCCAAAAAATAAAATATTTAGGTGACGACTCTGTATCTGGCAAAGCAGTCCATGTTTGGCACTTCTTTATAAAAATTAGTTTTCCAAAACGATTTGTCGGATTTGGACTCTTTGGTGATTTCTCGGCCTCACATCGCACATTGTGAGATTAGATTCAGAACCGTGACTTTTGAGTCCGAACTGTGGTAGCTCAGAGAACAAAACGAGATTTTCTCGAGAGTTCTCCGGGCGCGTCTACAAGAAGAAGTTAAGAGATTAGTTTTTGAAACTCAAGCAGCTTAGTTTGGCAGCAGTCAAGTTTGAGGCAGCTTTCACTAGCCTCTCTCTAGATTTGCACCAGAACTCGTGGCAACAGAGGAATGTCGTTGTATAGAGTTCGAGAAGAGGTTAAGGATCGGGCTTCTTTTCAAGGTAGTTGGGTCAATGATTAGGGACTACGAACGTCTTGTGGAGGCGGCGGCTCATCTTGAGATCGTAGTTCAAGTAGAAAAGGAACGGACGAGGGGCTCTAGGAGGAGTCAGGAGGTTCATGGAGAGAGTCGGGACAATAAGTGGTAGAGGGGCACCACCCCACAACAGTCCTAAGTAGCACAATCTAGGTCTACCTTTCCTCTGTCGAGTTCAGGTTCGGAGAGAGGTAATCCAAAAGGTTTTTCTTGTTACAAGTGTAGCCAATTGGGTCAGAAGTCTCCATTTTGCCCCTAGAGAGGAGGAGGGCAACAACTGCACCGCCTACAGCTCATTCTCAGAGCTAGAGTTAGGGGAGAGGGCAGCCGCCTACTTGTTATCAATGTGGGCAGTCAGCGCATATGAAGAGGTTTTGCCCTCAGTTGGGTAGCATGCTTGGTGCGTCTGCTTCGAGGAAGACACAGAGTCATCAGCCTACCCAGTTAGTACAAGCCTCGAGGGTCAATTAGTGGGGACTTTTCGGCCTAATCAGTGTATCAAACTTACGCTTCGAAGAGTGAGCAGGTGGAGCAGAGACTTACAGGGCGTGTGTATGTTGTTACCATGCCAGACTTGGTGCCAGCGCTTTCGGTAGTGTGAGGTAACTTCTTGTTGTGTAATTCTTTTGCCAATGTGTCGAGTGCATCACATTCATTCATCTCGTCTGCATTTGCATCAGCATTGGGGTTAGAATTGGCCTGGTTAGCATCTCCACTTTGTGTAGAGTCACCTGTTGGTGGTGAGATTGTATTGGAATAAGGTTGTCGGGATTATGAGATAGAGGTTGCCGGTTGCCTACTTCCTTTTGCATTTGTGTCGATTGACATGTCAAGTTTTGATGCTATACTGGGTATGGACTGGTTGTCATCGTATCGGGCTGTCATAAATTGTTACCGTTAGAGGGTTATTGCATGTACCTTGAGTGGCGATTGTTTTTATTTCATGGGGGACAAAGCCGGTAGAGCTTCATTGCCAATATGTAATCCACGAGGTTAGAGTGAACTTAGTTGTCTTCCAGAAAACTTCTTGAGTAAAGAGTGTGATGAAGTCCAAGTCGAATGGCCAAGGGTAGGTTGTGAATACCCGGACATTTTTCCTAAGGATCTCACTAGTTTACCATCTCACCGTGAGATTGAGTTCTCTATTCATTTAGTGCCTGGCACGACACCGATGTCTATGGCACCATATGGATTTGGACCTGTCAAATTGAGTGAGTTGAAGATTTAACTCCAGGAATTATTAGATAAGGGTTTTATTTGTCCTACTACTTCGCCTTAGGGAGCACTGGCTCTCTTTGCCAAGAAGAAAGATGATGCACTGTGACTTTGTATAGATTACTGGAAGTTGAACTAGGTAACTGTTAAGAACAAATACCCAATGCCTCGTATAGATGATTTGTTTGATCAGTTGAAAGGGTCTTGTTGCTTTTCTAAGACAGACCTAAGATCGGGTTATCACTAGTTAAGGGGAAGGGAGGAAGACATCTAGAATACGACATTTTGTATGCGGTATAACCATTATGAGTTCTTAGTGATGCCTTTTGGGATAACCAATGCACCAACCGTGTTTATGGATTTCATGAATTGAATCTTCCATAAATTTTTAGACCGCTTTGTAGTCGTCTTTGTTGATGACATCTTGATTTACTCACTCTCTGAGGAGGAGCACGAGGAACACTCGTGAGTTGTACTTGAGTTACTTAGAGCCCACAAACTGTACGCTAAGTTCGGGAAGTGTGAATTCTTGTTGAGAAAAGTAAAGTTCTTAGGCCTTGTGGTATCCGAGGGAGAAGTGACTGTAGATTCATCCAAGATAAAAACAGTACAAGATTGGGAACAACCTAAGAATGCCTTTGAGATCTATAGTTTCTTGAGGTTGGCTAGGTATTACTGTCGATTTGTGAAGAATTTCTCTAAATTAGCGTCGCCATTGACTAAACTGACGAGGAAGGGAATCAAGTTTGTGTGGAGTAAGACTTGTGAGAAGTCATTTCAAGAGCTTAAGGTTAGACTTACCACTGCTCCAGTGTTAATTATTTTGGAGAGGGGTTTGGGCTATTTAGTGTATTGTGATGCTTCACGGGAAGGTTTGGGTTGTGTTTTGATGCAAGAGGGAAAGGTAGCAGCCTATGACACACGTCAGTTGAAAACACACAAGAGGAACTATCCTATCCATGATTTAGAACTAGTAGTTGTGATCTTTGTCTTGAAAATTTGGAGGCATTACGTTTATGGTGAGAAGTTTGAGGTGTTTTTTTTATCATAAGAGTCTGAAGTACCTGTTTTTATCGAAAGATATGAATTTGAGGCAGAGAAGGTGGATAGAGTTTATGGAAGACTATGATTTTGAATTGTACTATCATCCGCGAAAGGTCAATGTAGTGGCCGATGCCTTGAGTAGGAAATCCATTAGCAGTGTAGCTTGTATTACCATCTGAAAATGGGAGATATTGGGTGTTATTGGTGAGTTTGACTTGTGTCTTAGCGAGTTTATTGAGTCGGCAACTTTGTTTTTAGTAGTTGCACAACCTACACTTATAAGCCGAGTTGTAAACGCGTAGAGAGGTGACCTTGAGGTAGAAACCCTTCGGGAGAAGATCTCTAGTGGAAAGGTAAAGAAGGGCTTGAACGTATATGCTAACTCGAGTGCTAGACACCTTGACCGTCTTTTCATACCGGAGTCTTATCGAGAAGAATTACTCCGAGAGTTTCACCATTCACACCTTGTGGATCACCGAGGATACACAAAGATGTATCACAACCTTATCTGCCAGTTTTGGTGGAAGGGAATGAAGAAGGATGTAGTCGTGTTTGTATCGAGGTGCCTTCATTGTCAACAAGTAAAGGCCGAGCATCAGAGGCCAATGAGATTGTTGCAACCCTTGCCTATAGCCGAATGGAAGTGGGAGCATATCACGATGGATTTTTTTGTGGGTCTTCCGAGGACTCAACAGGGTAATGACGCCATTTGGGTGGTTGTTAACCGATTGACCAAGTCAGCACACTTTGTACCTATG
>JAXFYN010000892.1:0-81000 GCA_036172215.1 Camellia granthamiana
GAGGTGTAGTATAGTTCTTTTTGTTTGTGGGCTGTAACTCAGGTTTAGGCGTGGGTATTGGGTGTGAGCTAGTAGTAGACCTGGTGGGAGTTGATCTGTGGGGGTCTTCGCCAGTAGGTGTTGTTGTAGGCAGTGGGTGATACAGCCGGGGTGTAGTTCTGTCGGTGGTGGGTGTTTGTTCCCGGCGGTGGCTCTTGGAGTCTTCTCGGTAGAGGCGTGTCTTGTTGGTGGAGTGGGCAGTAGCTATGGAGTTGCAGCAGCGTAGAGATGGCGTGGGCCAGCAGCTAGGAGAGGGTGGTTGAAGCTGCAATGGCGTGTCTTGTTCATGCAGCAGCGTCAGAGGAGTGGGTCTTGGCAGAGGTGGTTTTCCCGGTGTTGGTTAGTTAGTTTAGCTGTTTTGGGTGCAGGGTTAGTTCATTTAGTTTGATTTGGGTGTTTTGGTGGGTTGAATATGTGGGGATTCATGTATTTTAATTCTAGTTAAGTTCTTCTTAGCTTTTTTGTTTAAAAAATCGAGAGGCTTAGGGGTTGGTTGTATGGATGCGAGTAGCAGTAGTAGGGGTATTTTTATACTTCCGAATCTCTCTCGATGCATGTCATCTTCCTGTACCTTTAATTTCATACTGTTTAATGAAATTTTTCTTTGCTGATCAATATATATATGTATATATGTGAGGCGTGTGATAAAACCCATCATGCTACATGAGAAGCTACATGAAAGTAAAAATTTTTTATAGAACATTTAAGCGGTATATAACAGCCTTAATAAATCTTATATTAATATTTTTATTTGATTCAAAATTTATTACAGGTTAAAATAGATCTAACTAAACTCATATATCTAGTGGGACTTATGTCGCTGTCATTATTTTGGCTCTCTCAATGATCGAACCCTGGCCTTGCCCCTGGGCATAGGTGAGGGTTAGAGAGGGTAGGAGTACCATTGGAATTATTTGGACTGAAAAAAAAAAAAAAAAAAAAAAAAAAAAAAAAAAAAAAAAAAAAAAGGTATGGGGTATTTGAGTTCCGGGGTATCCAAACTAGACTTGCAGGGGCACCAAAAAGTATAGCAATGGTTAAACTTTAGATCAAAGTGAAATGAATTGATAACTTAGGGGTGTTTTGGGAAGTTGATAAAAAGTTAATTTTTTGACTTTTTTAACTTATTTTGTCTTTTTTTGAGTAAGTTATATGAGAGGTGATGTGCCCCAAAATGGATAAAAAGCTAGAAGTTGACTTTTTACCAACTTCCCAAAAGAACGCGTAGTAATCAAAGTGACAACTAGGTAAGCAAAGAGCTGCTATCTCTGATTCCCCCCCCACCCCATTGCAGCCCCAATGCCTTCTCTGAGCTGCCCCCGTTGAAGCCTTACCCAAAGCCCTCATAGTTGTTGGCCTGGTTTGGTTTGTTTTTAAGAAATAAATTTTGAAAAAAAAATTTTAAATTTTCTTTGGTTTAGTGATTTTGAAAAAAAAATATTTCAAAATCACTTTCTCTTTGTTACACATCAATCAATTACTTTTTCTCTCTCATCTCTTCTTCTCAATCACTTTTTCTCTCATACACATCTACTCAACAACAACAAAATATCAAATTATCCCAAACTCTCACACTCTAAAATTATTTCCAAAATATATACCCAAACAAACCAAAAAAATTTCTAAATTCTTTTTTCAAAACTTTTTAAAAAAATTTATCTCTCAAAACCAAATCAAACACACTCAATGTCTCTCGATGGGACAATCTTAGGTCTACGTTTTCCAAGAATACTACGCTAGCATTGTTTATAATAATAATGCTTTAGACCACTAAAAATGGTACTCTAAAAGCACCACTAGTGATGTGGCAATGGACGGAGCCCACTGCTTTCTTTTTTTTTCTTTTTTAAGTGCTTGTCAACTCATCAGTGGTGCTTTAGAGCACCACTTTTAGTGGGATGTATCATTGCCGTTGTTTATAATTTGCCCAACCATTTTTGCATGCTAATGGGCTATCTGCCATAGTTTAGCATTAGCAAGTCATTTAACAGCTTCATTGGACTAGAAGAATTTAAAATTAAAATGTTATTGAAATTATAAAGTTGAATATGACAAAATTGAAATTATGAGGATAAAAATTAAACATCTGTTTGAATTTTACTTTGATACATTTTAACAGGTATATTTAAAAGAAATAATCACACCCATTTATACATCTGAGGACTCACACGTATATGTATGTATGTATGTATGTATGTATGTATGTATGTATGTATGTATGTTATATAAGAGACGTGTTTCGATGTATTACGTAAATATTGTGGTATTATTGATACATTTATGACATTTTAATGTATCTTTAAATTCAAATTCAAACTATTTAATTATATACATAGCTGGGTCTCTACACCGAATAATCAACAATTAGCCAAAGTTCTGATATAACGGAAAAAGTTTATTAGTTATGCTGCAAACAAAGGCGTGAAAGTTATAATTGTAAATGCCGAGATTCTGGTTGTCGAGTGGCATGTAACTGCGCCTTAAGAAACCAATTAGGCCTAGTCTAGTTGGTCACCATGCCTTTCTTAGAACTTAGTCCTAAGGAAGTCATGGGTTCAATCCCTTTAAGGAGATTGAATTAAGGGTGTACAAGCACTTAGATGCTTTGTCAATGGCGGAAAGATTTTCACTACAACAAATTGGGTCTTGGATGACGAATTAATTTTGTCTCCAAAAAGCTAATTTCGTCACTATAGATATTTGTGAGGAAATATTTTCCTCACTAGGGTTCGTCATTGAATATTTGTCACTAAAAAGCATCGTGACGAAAAATAATTTCGTCACTAATTAAATTAATTTAGTGACAAAAATTTTTGTCACCAATAAGACAACATTTTTATCACCAAAAATTCTCATTTTCGTCACCAAATAGTTATTCAATACCCATATTTATAACTTTAGGTGACGAATAAATTTGTCACACATGTTGATCATTGATGAGAAAATAATTTCGTCACAATAAGATGTAAAGTTGACGAAATTTTTCGTCTCCAAAAGTCAGATATGGATGACGAAATATATTTCGTAACAAAAATATGTACATGTGACGAAATTTTTAATCACCAAACAACAAAATCAATGAAAACTTTCATATATAAGTTGTGATAAATTTTGTCATAAAAAAAATATTTATTAGTGACGAATAATCACTTTGTCGTAGATAACAAGTATAGATGACGAAAAAATTCGTTACTAAACTTGTTCCATATTTTATATTTCATTTTAAATTATTATTTCACAAAGAAAAATGATTCAGGCCTCGACGAATTTGAGGCTCGAATGCCTCGAAATCAAATTTTTTTTTTTTTTTTCTTCTTCTTCTTCGCAGAACCAGAGGGGAGGGGAGGGGAGGGAAGAGAGAGAGAGAGGAAGGGGAGGGGAGGGGGTCCGGATTCGCCGAAGACTCGCCGTCGCAGCTCGTCGAGCTCGCCAGCCGTCTCCGATCGTAGCCCGATCCAGCTCGTCGAGCTCGCCGTCCGATCGCCTCCGGTCCGCCTCCGCCTCCTCCTCCTCCTCCTCCTCCTCCTCCCCCCTGGTGATTATGGCCCCCTCCAGTCCGGCCCCACCGGCGGCTTCCCTCTTCTTCTCCCTTCCTCTCTCTCTTCTTCCCCTCCCCTCCTCTGGTTCTGCCCCTCCCCTCCCCTCCTCTGGTTCTACTTGACGAGGAAGAAGAAAAGAAAAAAAAAAAAAAAAAAAAAAACCCCAAAACGACGTCGTTTTGGGGGCTGCTGAGATTCGAGCCAAATTCGAGGCCTCTATCACCACTGTTTCACAAATATGCTGCTCATATCCCAATCGTATTCTAAATGTACTAAGAAATTCACTAGCTAATATACAACTACTCCACACAAAAAATTCGATAAACAATTTATATTATAAATCAAAATATATCCATGAAAACCATTATAGCAAATCCCAAAATGAACCAACGTGGTGTCCACAAAAAGAAAAAAAAAAAAAAAAAAATCAACATTTGATCTTAATTTACAACTAGAACTATGTATCAATTCAAAAAATAAAATAAAATTCAACACTTGATCTTGATTTGCAAGTATGCTTCCAAACGTCATCGAAAACCAATCTGCAAAGAAAATAAACAAGGAAAATATTATCAAGGATGTACAGGAAGGATAGCTAGGAGTAGATCTAACTAGACATCCAGAAGTAGAAGGTTTATTACAATTGAAAGCTTGCAAGTCTCTAAATTATGCAAGACAAATGTGTGATGCCTTTTGGTTACTTGCTGGTATTTAGGGATCTTGTTTGTTTAGTTTAGTTTTAGGATGAGGTCATGCTATTTGTATTTCTCTTTGTAAAGGAAATCTAAATTACTTGAGAATTTAGCTTCAAAACTAATAGTGTATATATGTTAGAATTTGCAATGTAATTTGTATTCTATAGAATAAGAAACGAATTTGTAATGATGTTTGGAATTGTATAGAGTATGTAAAATATTACAGGAGATATAGAAATAACATGAGTATATATATTATTTAATAAAATAATTTTTTACGGTATGCCAAATGTATGCAGTGAAAAAACAGAGAAGGGGGGAAAAATGCTACCAAATAAAAATTGCAAGCAATGATCAATGTCTTTATTTTTATGATACCTCCTAGGATACCCTACCCAAGTGTGAAACCAATAATTAGCCAGCCAAACTCCCACCATCTGGAGGTATTGTCATCAACTTAAATAACCAAAATTTCTAGGAACCCATTGGAAGGTTTGTCCCTTATAGATATGCTAAGTGATTTCTATTAATATGAAATAGGACCAGACAACAGTAGGTATGCTAAGTGATTTCTATTAATATGATCCATCTTCAACATACACAAAAAAACAATGTTCAATGTGGCAATACTGCAATTTTGATGCTAAAAATCTTAGATCAGATAATGTTATAGGCTCACAACATTAGCTTGTTACTGTTGATTCCAATTTGATCTACAACATTTGATATGACTACAAGTGGATATGAGAGGTTGACTTTCTAAACTGCTATGCTTTAACCAGTATATACTAACAAATATGAGAAAAATGAATAGATAAAATAAGATAGGCTTACCAAAAAGGTGATCTATGGGTTCATGGGATGCCTCCTCTAAATTAATTATTGAAACCTTGTTTTTAGAGTGATGTCATCTTCAAATGCTCCTCACTCGTCTCATTCATCTTCACTATCACATTGCTTTGTGCTTGAATTTCCTCTTTTTGTGCTTGAATTTCATGTTTCTGTGCTATAAGAGATGACTGCTTTTACCTGGAGTACAAACACGTCTTCCTAAAATGCATGAGAAAGAAACGGGAAAAATAGAAAGATAACTTGAGTTGAAGCTTAGAAATATGGAGATTTACGTCCAACTTTCGTAGACAACTTCTTTAAACCCACTAGCAACACTAAGCAAACTTTAGCACCATCAATGCTAAGAATATCTGTTTTATGTGCTTGTGTGACTCAACTTGTTCAAAATAGAAAGTGAATTCCCATTGTGTGCAAGCAAAAGACATAACTATAAGATAGTTACAAAATATATATCCTAAATGTTCTTTAATGAAAAAATAGGGAACACAAACAAAATAACTCAATAAGACAGTTACAAGTTCCCAATTTTAGAAGACATAGAAGTTAATAAATATCAAAAGAAACAAGGAACGGGAACAAACCTGATGGACATTGCCTGGTTCAGTGAAAATGATGTGTCATATACATCATTCGGTGGATCAGGGAGGGAACTATCTGCCTTTCCTTTTGAATTTGAATAGTGCAAGACAGCAACACCAGTAACACTTTACCAAAGAGACTAATTCACAAATCACTACTTGCATTCTGATCCATGGTAACCAAAAAAGAGTAGGACTGCCAACATGGATATCTAAATTGGTTCCACAGACAATTATGACCAACCAAAATACAACATTGATAGCCCAACCAATATAGCCTTGAGTTCTTTATAGTTAGAGAAACATGTTACATGTAAGCAGTTTCTTTTTATAATTTTATTCATTCTTCTTCATTTATTATTATTATTATTATTATTATTATTATTATTATTATTATTATTATTATTATTATTTTAAATTGCTGTTGAACCATTTATTTGTTTTGCAAGTGTTTCACAATCTCTAATTGTCAAATATGTATTTTTGAATGTTCCAATATTAACTAAACAAAGTGCAAAACAATGATAATATTTTGTTTTGAAATCAAATAAAATATTCTACACAATCTGTACAAAAGATCCAAACTTTAAAGAGGATATAAGCTCATCATCAAGTACTTGCCCAAAAAAGAAAATAAAAGAAAAGCTCGTCATTAGTACCTGGTATAAAGCATGACTTAACTCTTGCTTTGCTGTATGTAGTTGTTGCTCCATGGCAAAATTGGATAGCATTAGGGTGTCCCATTACTATTATTACATTAAAATGAAAAAATATAGCAAATCAGTTACTAGCATAAGAAAACTTCTTTTTTTTTTTTTTTTTTTGACAAATAGCATAAGAAAACTTCTTCTTATGAATGTAAACACAAAGCCAAAACAGCAAAACTATAACCATGAATGAAACCCATTAGATTTACCGGTTCATATAAATGTGCTGATAGTAGCCATTAAGTGTCAAGTATGATCACAATGTTTGGAGGGAAATGACAACATGAAGTTATACCTAATAATAAAATCTATAGAAATGGCATGCTAAGGGTTGGAAACACGTACTATTTGGAACATTCCAAGCATCCCTGGAATGCTTGTGGCTTGTACTGGTCGTGGCTTCACTATCTGTGCATAATTCTTGTATAATTAAGCTTCAACAAACCATAATTTACACTGAAATAATACTAACAACACATGGTAGACAATGTATACAAATCGGTATACAGCATACCTTGCCGGTTTTAATCGGGACAATATCGTCCATAGACAGAGCCCCCCCAGTGATAGGGCATTTTCTATATTCCTTTTTTAAAAACCAAAATGCAGATTTCCATTAAACATGGAATTTAGAATTACAATGCAAATTCTGATTAATACCCAAAAAAAAGGCCAAAATAAAAATCTTTAACATCCAAAATTTTCAATTTTATGTTTTTCTTCGAGTTCTCTCGGTAAAAAAACAGTGCAAAAAGGCAGAACACATCAAAACCCTATCATGAAGAGAGGGAAAACGAACATACGGAAATGTGTCTCTCAATCAATCGCTTCTCAAAGAGAGGTTACGACTTATTCGAAACCACCGAATCCTCTAGCACCTCACCGGAAACTGTCCGGACAGATCAAAGATCAGGAAGCTACTAGACCATCACTGACAACTACAACATTTATAAATGCATCTTTGCAAATATATATATATACACATAGAGAGAGAGAGAGAGAGAGAGAGAGAGAGAGAGTTACTTGAACAGTTCATGGAAGAGAGACTCAAATTTTCAAAATTTACAACTTTTTCATTACTGGAGCTTTTACTCAAATTTATGCTTAAATCTGTTTTGTGCATTGGAGTTTTTCATATCAAAAACAACTTTTACTCAAAGATCAAATAACAAACCATGTCAAATTCGCCTTCATTTCATTAGGATTCCCCACCCCTCTTAAATTTGAGTAAAAGTTGATCTAAAAACAGAACCATTCCTTCATTTTCTTTTAATACTACAATAATAGATCCTAATGTTCAGAAAACCATATTCAAGTATAAATTGAAACCAAACAATACAAGTTCCGAGCAAACAAATTGAAGAAACACAATCTCTCGAAATCAATGTCATGCCGAAACAAACAAAAAATAATTAAAAAAATCAAGTTCAAAGATTTGTATATCAAAATGAAAACAAAAAGGAATCTGAAATTTACAATAGATCTATGTGAATCACAACAAACAACGATCTTCACAACCTGTAATTTAATCGATTAATTTCAATCCCTGATCTCAGAACTCCTCGACAGCGATTTCAATATCCAGGTTTGATCGATTAATTATGAATAATCAATTAATCGATCAAACCTGGATATTGAAATCGCTGTCGAGGAGTTCTGAGATCAGGGATTGAAATTAATCGATCAAACCTGGATATTGAAATCGTTGTCGAGGAGTTCTGAGATCAGGGATTGAAATCAACAAACCACCGAGAACAATGAAATTAGGGCTTCCACGGAGATATAATGAAATTAGGGCTTCGATGGAGATAGAAAGCGAAAGAGACAGTGGTGTGGAGAAGGAAATGAAATCCCGACTGTTGAGTTGAAAGAATGAAAATAAAATAAAATAATTATGAGGTGTGTTTATTAGGGACGAATCAAAATTGTTGACAAAAACTCATTAAACCTTTTGCAACCAAACAGTTTTGTTTTAAAAATATAATAATATGATTAAATTTTATTTTTTTCAAAATTCTTTCATTTTGTCCCTAAAAGTATAATTTTTAGAGACAAATTATTTTTGTTTCTAAAAATTTGTCTTTAAAATCTTAATTTCTTGTAGTGTGTGTTTTTGTTGTAATGTATATTCTTCATCAAATAGTTTCAAAATATTTTCAATCAAATTTTTCAAAAAAAAAATATTTAAAATTATTGGTGCCGAAAATATATTCCTCACTAATAATTTTATAATTGGTGACAAATTATTTTTCTCACCAAAAGTCTCAAAATTTTGGCCCCCACCCAAAAAAATTAGAGAGAAAATCTTTGGTGACGAAATTTAATTTTTCCTCACCTAAAATGAAGTATTTATTAACGAAAGTAAATTTCGTCACCTATTATTTTTACTTTTTTATTATATGTGACAAAATTTTATAATTCGTCACGGATTATTCTTATTTAGTAACGAAATTTATTTTCTTCACTACTTTTCGTCACCGTAGGTTACTTAGAGAGCTAATTAACTCGTGTTTTGTTTTTAAAGAGAGAGAGAAAGAGGGGAGAGGAAAACTGATAAACAAAAAATGAGGACGGGGGAGGGAAAGTTAGTAGTATATTTTTTTTCATTACTGCCCAATATTTCAAAACTTTCCCTTCAAAATTAGTGACAAAATAATTTCCTCACTAAAATGTTTCAAAATATTAAAAATTATTAGTGACAAAAATATATTTATCACCAAATGGTCTTAAAATATTTAAAATCAAGTTTCTCAAAAAATATATATATAATTATTGGTGACGAAAATATATTCCTTACTAATAATTTTATAATTTGTGACAAATTTTTTTTCTCACCAAAAGTGTCAAAATTTTGGCACCACCAAAAAAAATTAGTGGGAAAACCTTCAGTAACGAAACTTAATTTTTTCTCACCTAAAAAGAAGTATTTGTTGACGAAAATAAATTTCGTCACCTATTATTTTTATTTTTTTATTATATGTGACAAAATTTTATAATTCGTCATGGATTATTCTTATTTAGTGACGAAATTTATTTTCTTCACTACTTTTCGTCACTATAGGTTTCGTCACTATAGGTTACTTTTGTTATAGTGTTTATCTCATAAATGCTAATCTAACAACAAACATTTATCGATTAAAAAAAAAAAAAAAACTACGGCGCGGTGAGTGGAAGGTTTGAGATTGGAGCTGATGGATGAACGACAGTGCCTTTAAGGTCAAGTTTGGCATCCCAAAATAAGTCCATACTTTTTATCTTTTTATCTTTTTTGGGTCACATCAATCAGCATCTCCTCTCTACTTTTTCTACACATAATTCAATAAAAGTCAAAAGGTGCACTTATTTAGTCTTCCCAAACTTGGCCTAAGTTGTAACTTAAGTTTACTAACCTAATACCATTCAACCTATGACAAAAAAAAAAAAGTTATAATTGTAAATACATAAACAGAAAGCAAAAACTCTGCACATATATAATGGGACCAATAAGTTAGTTGTATATAAATCGTGAATGAGAGAAATAGGGGAACGAACAAAGTTTACTGAAATCACTCTCTTATTTTGCTCTGTAACTTACCAAACTACAAATATAATTAAATAAAGAATCTCTCACACTCGATCCATAAAAAAAACTTGTATATATATAAATATGTATGTATACTGTATGTATTTGTGTGTACACATGACTCAATGAATCGGAGATCTAGTGCTTCATGAGCGCGACCAAAGACAAAACCAGCGACGAGCACACGACGGCAGCAGGGATGGGCAACGAGAATGCTGATCCAGCGTCCACGCCAGGTGCCGGTGCGGGAGCCATTCCGAAGTCTTGCGCAGAGGCAGTAGCCGAGAAGAGAGCGACAATGAAGAAGACAGCCAAAGCTTTGAATGAGCTCATGTTTGCCATTGCAGATCTCTCGATTATATGTATATAACTAGAGAGAGAGATAGAGATGGTTTTCTAGAGAGAGGAGAGAACTGTTAAGAAGAATGAGAGCAGAGGAGAGGAGGGTTTGATACAGTAGGAAGCAAGAGAGATGGATTATTGAGGAAGAAGTGGGTGTGAGAGCTAAGTATATATAAGAATGCGGACACGTTAATGTTGTATTTAGTTGGAGAATTTGAGGAGGGATTTAGAAAAGAAAATAGAAAAGATTCACCAAATTTCATACATTTTTTTCTTTTTCTTTTCAAATTCCTTCCTAAATTCTTCAACCAAACATAGCGTAGGTGTGGACATTTCCCAGAAAGCGTGTGACAGCTAGGTCACGTTCAAACTTGATAGAGAGGGCCGAGTCGTAGAAGAATGCGGACACGTTAAACCAACTTTGGTTTATTCAAACGAAAATGCTTCGGTGTCACTTAATACCAAATGTATAATTTTACTATAAAATTTTATAATATTAATTATAAAATATATAATTTCGTTATAAATTTACATAATAAAAAAATGTCATACGGTAGGATTAAACAAAATCACGAAGCAAACGAGTTAGCTTTTACAGACACAAGCTTCTACTTTTTCGCTGAGGCCCTCTCATCCGATGGCGGTTGCGAAGGATGACTTTCGGTAAGGCTCAATCCCGGCGAGGATCGTCTGTTGTCATGCATGATCCTCGTTTTTATTTTTTTTAGGAGAAGCATTCATCCCGTCCATAATCTATTGAATCTTTCATTTAATTTGTTCATTTTGTTTTGTATTTCATATATTTCAATTTTAAAAAAATTTAATCTATTCAATAATCATAAAATATTTAATTTATCACGATCGTCATTAAAAAACTGAATGAAATGTACATTTTTTAGAAAATTGTTGAAAAGTACAATTTAAGAAATGTATAAGGCATAGGTCCATTGAATATTTCTATTGGTGAGAGGTTCACCCCTTATGAAATAGTTTGATGAAAAATCTTTTTACTTGTTTTGAAGGAAATTTTATTTCTAATTTTACCCCTTAATTTATCTGTTTGAATTTTTTTTTACTATATGTTCAAATTTATATTTATTTGTTCATATTATTTTTATCTATTCAATTTTTTTTTTCAATCTATTCAAATTTTTG
Organism: Camellia granthamiana; assembly: GCA_036172215.1. NCBI lineage: Eukaryota > Viridiplantae > Streptophyta > Magnoliopsida > Ericales > Theaceae > Camellia > Camellia granthamiana. Next base: position 11,470 of record JAXFYN010000892.1, read on the forward strand.
ACTATCTGTTCAATTTTTTTGTTTATCTGTTCAAATTTTTCCTCTTATCTGTTTAAATAGCTATCCAAATTTTATTATCTGTCCAATTTTAAAAAAAAAAATTTCTATCTGTTGAAATACCAAGCAAACCAAATCCTATCTGTTGAAATAGATACCCAAACCAACCCATATATGTTGCAATACCAAGCCAAAACCTACACTATCTGTTCAATTTTTTTATCTGTTCGAATCTCTCTCTCTCTCTCTCTCTCTCTCTCTCTCTCTCTCTCTATGTGTTGCAATTCGTTTGATCATCATTATCATAATCAACAACAACAATAGAAAATCAATAACATCAACAATCAACAACAATAACATCAATACCTTACACATCAAAAAAAAAAAGAAGTAGAGGATCTAGATGGTTATCTGTATACACACACACACAAATGGTCTGTTATTTATACAAAATGAATCAATCAAAAATCAAGAAGCAAAAAGCATTTTCTAACTGTCTATTCAATCTGAAAGAGATCAGAGCCGAAATAGTAGAGATCTGAGATCGAAGATCTCAAAAAGTAAATTTGAGATAGGAGATCTCAAAAAGTGAATATGAGATTGGAGATCAGAGACTGACATGAACTCTGGCTCGGCGCACATGTCAAGGTAATCGCAAGCTGAATCAGCGCATCTGATGACAACGGGCTTGCTATGGAGGTTGAAGGGGCGAACGGCGGAGACGGTAAATGGCTGAATCTTGGTATGAAGCTTTGCTTGCATGGCTGACTTGTTCTTGTGCTTCAGAGCTCTGAAACTAGGGTTTCGATACCAGAGAGAGAGAGAGAGAGAGAGAGAGAGAATGTGTGTGTATTGGAGGTGGCGGTGGTGATGGTCGAGTCAGTGGTAGTGTAAGAGGCTTGTTGCTCGGCTTGTTGAAAGTGTATGACAGGTTTGATTGGTCTCCGAGCTCGAACTCACTAGAGTAGGAGTAAAGAGAAAAACAGAGAGATCTGAAAGAGGAGGAGTCAAGGCGGCGGTGGTGACCTCCTCTCCGATCGAGTTATGCGGTCAAACCATGAGGAGAGAGAGAGAGAGAGATGGGGGGTTTGGTTTGATCCGTGTGTAGGGATGGCAATTTGAACCCAACCCAACAGGGATCCGGCCCCCTGACCTTGATTAGAACTGTTTTTTCCCGAAAAATATCCCCGACAAGCCGGGGACGGTATTCAAAAATGAATCCCCGACAATTTTTGGGCCCGGGACAGTGATAGGTTCCCCATCCCCATTTCGCCCGAACTAAAATTACTATTATATCCCTCTATATGTGTGTGTGTGTGTGTGTGTGTGTGTGTGTGTGTGTGTGAAATTACTATTATATTGCATGAATTATTTTGAGAAGATGAACCCATGGAATATATTTGAGATATGCCTATTGATTTGAGAAGTTATCTTCGTTAATAATGTTGGTTGTGCATGCTACTTTGCAAAATTCACAAGTGGTTTTAAAAATAAAAAAAATAAATAAAAAAGAAGCAAAAAACAAGTGTTTGGATGTTGTTGTTGTTTTTGTTTTTTTGTTTTTTTTTTGGATGGTGTGGGTGTTGTTTTGTATCTTGTTTGTCATGTTGTTGTTTGGATGTTTATATTTGGACATTGTTGGAGCATGGCTTTATATATATTATTTTTATTTTCCTAATAAATAAATAAATAAATAAAATGGGATATGTAAAATAAAAAAATATAAAAAAAGGGTCAAGGATTTTTCAAGGTTAGGGAAACCCAATCCCTGTTAAGGGGCGCAAACAAGGGGGTTGATGGGTTCCCCGCCAGGGATTGAGGGGCGGGGATAGCGAATTTTATACCTTCGGGGATTGGGGATGTGGAGTGTAATCATCGGCCTCGCCCTGACCCGTTGCCATTCCTATCTGTGTGCACCGTGTATGCCATATATATATATACTAAGTAGTTTGGTCATTTTGCAGAAACTTGTCATTATGGACCAAGTATTTTAGAGTGTGGAACTTTAGGCATAAAAAATTCAAAATTGGATTTATGGAGCGAATGCTCTTAATTTTTAAAAAATAGACCCTTCATTGTTTAAAAAAATAATAATAAAATAAAAAAAATTACAATTATTAGATCGACCTAATTTTGTATTTTTATTTTTATGGATGATACATGTTGAAAGCCATACAAAATTGACGGTTCGGATTATCGAAATGGGATTCGTAATGGCCCTACGTATCTCTTAAATTCTCTTAGGTTAAGATGTAAATATAAGAGAAGTTTAATATTAATTAATAATATTTTATTTCATTTAATGGGTCTTAAAACTTATTGAATTTTAAATAATCCACCAAAAATATATAATTATTAAATAAAATTAATTAAATAACAGGTTAAAAATAAAAAATTACTAAACTCAAAATTTTAATATAATATTAAATACAAATTAACAAATTAAAAATAAAGTGTTAGAAAACTCAAAATAAAATTAGGGTAAACTACCAATAGGTCCTAATAATTAGACTTAATTCCTATCAAGTTCTATTGAAAATAAGTCTTTGTAAAATTATCGCTAAAAATAATTTTTTTTGTGACAATTTTTTATATATGCCACTGAAAATTGACAATTAGTGACTTTTTTTTTTATATGATTTTTATAGATTGTTGCTAAAACTTGCAATTAGTGACTTTTTTTATAACAAAATTTTCTCATAGGACCTATCAGACAATAAGTCTACTTATTAAGATCTACACGTAAGTACCCCAATAAATTAATACACCATTAAATAAACCTTCACATCTGTCCAAATGACACCTATCAACATTAGTCATGTTTTTTTTAAGGGTCTTGCTAACAAGTGACTTTAGAGTACAACTAAAAATACAAAATAAAAAATTATAAAATACAATACACTTTTCGCTAATTTCAATACACTTTTATTGAAATTAATGCACTTTTTAATAATTTTCCATATTTTCAAAGTACTTTTTACATATTTCTCAATATTAAACAATGCTTAAAAGAAAACATTATCACATAGTTTTGCCTATATCCTACATGGTATGTTTTACAATTATTAGTTACATAGCCACTATTTCTTATTTTTTCTCCTATGTATGACATAAAACAATCAATAGAATTGAAAGGGCATACAGCCTAATTGAAATTTTTGGAAGACATGATAATTTCTCACCTAAGAGACACTTGTTAGCGGAAAATTATACAATAGTATCGGAGTATTATATGGTCATACTCTCTCACCCATTACTATTCATTATACCCTTCATTTTATATATGTCATTAAAAATTGACAATTAATGACTTTTTTTTACATGATTTTTATAAATTATCGCTAAAACTTACAATTAATGACTTTTTTTTTGACAATTTTTTCCCATAGAACCTATTAGATAATAAGTCTATTTATTAGGATTTACACGTAAGTACCCCTAATTAATATTACATCTTTTCTATCAATTATATTAATATAAAATATTACGTGATCGTACTTTTTAACTATTGAATGAATAGTTAGCATTTGCCTTTATTTATATCATCATAGCACAATAAAACCATGGATAGTGTGCAAATGCCTCTTCTGTCTTCCAGGCTTCACTGGAAAAGCTAATAACTCTATTGGAAATTTCAGATTAAAATGTAAACTGTTTGAATTATCGAAATTGTGTCTAAAAATGGGCCTAACAACCCTACAAGTAAAAAATTAAGGAAAGAGATCAAGAGAGGATCCTAATTCCCTGTTGAAGCCCTTACCCAAAGCCCTCATAGTTGTTGTCTCTCGATGGGACAATCCATGTTCTATTAATAGTCGTAGGTCTACGTTTTGCAAGAAAAGCCCCTTTGAAAGGCCTTGAATAGGATTGTTCTACACATGCATAATAGACATTCAAAATGGCCAAAAGGGCTCTGGACAGAGCTTATGCAGACCTTAAAACTCACCAAATAGGGCCTGAAACATGACTTCAAAACATGCAAAATTGAGCTCCTTTGGAAGGCCAACAAAGCTAGTAAAGAGAACAAGGGGTGAGAGGGTCACCCCTCTCTGATTTTAGGGCTCAAAAACACATATTGGCAGCTGAAAATCTACTGGATTTCAGTGGCCAAAAGGCCAAACCAAGACCAATACAAATGCTCTAATGCATAGCCCTAAACATGAGGAAATGAAGCATGCAAAGGGAAAGATGACCCCAAACAGAAAAATGACCTTAAGAAAACATGTTTATAAGCTCAAAAGAAAAAAATTTTCAGTTTATGTCGAAGTCCAAAAATTCTTGCAAATAGGGCTAAGATATGAAGCAAAATAATGCAAGAAAAGGGAAAATAGAGGCTTACCCTTGTAGAGCCGACCCTCAGCAACTTCTGGACCAAGGTAATGAGCCTTCAACCTCTGCAAATCAGTTCCAAGGTGCTTGGATGGATGGTGGAGGTGTTGTGCTAGGAGGTGTAGTGTAATGGATGCAAGAACAATGGGGTTTGGAGCTTGAAGAAGAGAGCTATGGAGGGAGGGAGAAGTGTATAAGCCTTAACCAAAAGGTTCAACCCTAGTAATGGAAGAGGAGGGCCTCTCTTATAGAGAAGAGAGGCCAAAGCTTCTCTTGGAAGCTTCAAATATCCTCCATACACGTGTATGGAGGATGCACCAAATAGCTCCCAGCTGGCACAGCTGTGTTGCACTTAAGAAGAGCAAAAAGCAGATGGCTGGCCGACCAGTTAAGGTGGTCGGCCAGCCACTCCCCCTGGTCAGCCGACCAGGGGTCAAAAGGTTCAAGAAGAAAAGCTGGTCGGCCATACCAGAAAGGTGGCCTCCCAGGTGAATGCAATACAGTGGTGGCATGGGAGACTAGAAAAAGTGACCTAGGAGAGAGGAAAACCAGCTTTCTAGCAAGGTTCAAAAGGGTCAGGAAGAAAAGCTGGTCGGCCTACCCATATTGGTGGCCTCCCAGATAAGTACAACACAATGGTGGTATGGGAGACCCGAAATTGTGGCTCAAAAGTGAAGGAGACCACCTACCTGCCAAGAAAATCGGGCGGCGAAGAGAAAGGTGGTCTCTAAGAAAAATTGCTGGTCTCCTACCCCCGTACCACCTTCCTAACAATGAAAATAGGGTCCACACCAAAAATGAACCAAGACGGATGCAAAACGAGTGTTCGGGGGCCAAAACGCGCAGCCGGGGGCCCGAAAACTGACTATGAAGCACCGGAGGTGGCGTACGACCACGAAGGTGGTCTCCCGGCCCACAGTGTCCCTCTAAGGAGAGGAAACAAGGTGTGTGCCAAAAATCGGTGCAAACGGAGGTAGTTAGGAGGTCCCGAACTGAGGCACACGCCCGACGGCTCCAAAAACCGAAAACCGACCTCCAAACGGGAAAATGGCCTATGACCACGAAACGTAGCCTACGGCCACTGAGAGATGGTCTACGAGACATCTCCCTCCCTTCGGGAAGAGAAAATAGAGACAACAGGACCCGGTTCGCAAACCGAGACAAAGCACAAAAAAGCCTCGAAGTCTGGAGGCAAGGCTCGCAGCCGAGACTCTAAAACCTCAAAACGAGCACAATATGCATTATCACCGAGCACTCAATCAGTGACGTCTGAGTCTTAAGGTTGGTCAAAAATGGGGTGTCTACAGTTGCCCCTCTTTTACAGAACTCGAAAGTCATAAGTGACGGGAGTGAATGTCAAAGCCCAGAGACGACCCATTTTTGACAAGGCCGAAGACTTCGACAAACAGGCGAGATAAACAAAGAGATGTGCCCGCAGGCATGCCCGTAGGCGGGGGCAAAATGCAAAATAATATGCACCAAACGGACGTAACTCATGATCATACAAAGCAGCAAGCTGTAATGAAGCAAGTATTCACAATAGATGCAACAGTTTTAAGCAAGAATGCAAAGCAGCAACTACATTTCATGCAGTGAAGAATGTGGAGAATTATTCAATTCTCGGTACGTCTCACACGGAGAACATGCAATACCTGCGCGATTCGTCTGGTCACACCAGCTTCAAATGAACCGTACATACAATATCGTGCCTGCAAAAGAGAGAAACTTAACAAGCACAACATAGTTAGCAACATATGTTCAACGCTATATCGAATGCAGACAAACATGGTGCCGACGAGAAAGTGCATTGCAATGCGAGAAGAAATATGCGTGACAACGCAAGTTAAGCATGGAGGCATGACAATACCAATGAAATGTGCACAATAATGCAAGCAATGTGCATGAGAATGCAAGTGACGTGCATAGAAAAGCAGGATAAGTGCAACCTCGAATGCATATTTGACACAAAACAACGAACAAAAGAATGCAAGTTTCGACGAGGGCGACTCAATCGCGGCCTCCGGTTTACCTCCCGGAAGGGTCACAACGTACTCAAAAAGGATATATCTTGCTCTTGACGAGTAACGATGAAACACGCATCGAAAGTTGGAGTTGAAGTTCCTGCGGAGGGATTTTGCAACGAAAAGTGCACTTTTCTTGTACTTTCTCGGGTGCCGGGGACTCCGATCACTACCAAAATTTGCAGGGAGCTCAAAGAAGCATTAGAGAACAACCAGGAGGGCCACCGACCAGGTGGGGAGGCCACCGACCAGGTTTGAGGCAAGGGGGTGGTCGGCCTACCAGAAAAGGTGGTCGGCCGACCACCTAGCTTAAAATAGGGGCAGTTTGGTACTTTCACACCCGAATCTTTAAATGCACATGTCCAAAGCTCTTTTCCTCATAACTTCATATCTGAAATTGTCTCCTCCTCCTTCCTAGACCATTTTCTCCCTCAGATCTGCGCTCTATACGCGTTTTCCAACGCCCCACGCAAAGTTGTTTCGCGAAATCCTTCAGTTTTCTTCACTTTGGACCGATTAAAATTTGATTTCGGAGCTTCTTTTCCCATTTTCACCACTTGAGGTAAGTTTGTCTCCATATTTGGAACATTTTCTCGGGAGTTGACTTTTGTTGACTTTTTCATTTCCCGAGAGTTGACTTTTGTTGACTTTTTCAAGTTTTGGCTCATTTTGCTTATTTTTGCTCCTTTTTGCAGATTTTTTGAGATGGCAGGTTATTTTCCTCAGGGCGGAGGTGCTCCAAGTGCCGGAGGTGAGCCAGACATCATGTCTTTACCTCCGAGGGTTCGGCCATTCATTCCCGAGAGGTATGGCCCTCCGACGCACACCCTCCCTCAAGCAGTTTTCTATCATTTCACCGACTTCGATGAGCGAGCGCCTGTAGATCTATTACTGCGGGAGCCAGAGTCCCACCTCTCTTATCAGGCGCGAGAGGTATGTACTTCACTTCTACATTTTCTGCAATGTATTCTGCATTTTCCATGCATTTCATGCTTTTGCTGTGTATTTTTTCTCTGCTCGTTCTGAACACACTTGCACACCGTATTTCTGCTCATTCTAGCACACAGCTTGTTCTGAATACTTAGTATATAACATAGTATTCTGTTTGCATCTTGAACGCACAGCTCAATCACTTGAATTTCTGAACCCGCAGCCCATATTTGATTGTGAGCACGCAACACACACTTGTTGAGAGTTAAACACGCAGCCCAAACTTTGAATTTCTGAACACGCAGCCCATATTTGATTGTGAACACACAGCACACACCTATTGAGAGTTGAACACGCAGCCCAAACTTTGAATTTCTGAACACGCAGCCCATATCTTGATTGTGAACACGCAGCACACACTGTTTTTCAAGTCTGAACACACAGCTCAAACACTCGATGTGAACACACAGCCCATTGCATTGTATCTGATTTGGTTTGCACACAGCTCATACATTTCATTTGTACGCAGCTTATTCATTTCATTCTGAAACTGAATACATGTGTTCATTATGAATGCAGGTGTCTTCCCGTGTTACACGAGGATATGGCTCCATCGTTGCGAGAGAATGGTACACAGAGCTCCCAGAGGCCGTTCGTGATTGGGTTAACCAGGCAGGGTTCGGACCCTTCTGCACAGGGATATCTCGCTATCCTGCTAGCAGGACATTGATGGGCGCCCTTGTAGAGAGATGATGGGACACCACCAACTCCTTCCATTTCTCAGCTACCAGGGACATGACTATGACCCCGTTCGACGTTGCTGTGCTGATAGGCCTTGACGTGGGAGGCTGGGCAATCCCTTATGATGAGGATATGGGCGAGTGGGAGGCCGCCTGGATCTATCTATTGGGAGCTCGCCCACCGGTTGACTGATCCTCAGGCAGAGTCCAGTATACCTGGTTTTCCACGCATTTCAGGAGGATAGAGGCCGAGACTCCCGAGGAGATAGCGTAGTACACTCGAGGGTTTTTGATGTTCCTCTTCGAGACCACTCTGTTCTTCGATAGGGGGAACACCATTGGACTTTATCTGCTGAGTGCTCTGGTGGACCTATCGCGGGTCAGCCAATATGACTGGGGCGGCGCCGGCTTGGCTACCCTCTATTGCTACATGAGCGCGACCTCCCGCGGATGGGGGAACATAGTCGGCGGCTATCGGAGAGCCTGGGAGGTACTTTCTGCCCTCTTGATTTACATTTTTGCTTTTCGTTATCTGTACATTGCACACACGGCACACTTTACATTCTGCACTTTGCATTCCGCTCTCAGCATTCTGCATTCTCTGTACATTCTGTATTCACATTCTGCACTCAGCATTCTGTATACTGATGGATATTGCCCTGTTTTCCACAGCTATGGGTTTTTACATACTTCCCGACGCTAGCCCCGGACTTGAGGTGGAGGTGCCTCTCACGATCCCCTACTCGCTCGTATTCGAGGACCAGTACCGACTGAGAGCTCGGGAGACTCTCCCTTACCTGCGGTAGTTTTTCGACACAGTGCGACCGACAGAGGTAATTCAGAACTCTCAATTCTCCATGTTTTCATCTTTGATTTATCTTGCACATTTATGATTTATAATCGGCTTGTGCATTGGTTATCCGCAGATCACATGGCTGCCCTGGGCGCTTTTGGGTGAAGACATCCGATTTCAGTTTGCTGGAGGATGGGTTGCTTCTCGATACAGGATCCTGTTTGAGGGGCCAGCTGGTAGGGCCTGGTTCCTAGGGGACCGCTTCCTGCGCCAGACTTTGGGCTTCCCCGAGCAGAGTGTTCCCTCAGCACCTCCGGACGATATGCGATCCGCTGATAGGCTCACTCTTCAGGATGTTACTAGCGCCATGTTGGGTACCGACGTATTACTACATTTGGAGGAGGGGGAGTACGCGACTTACCGTCATACATACTTGACACCTCCATTGACAGGTGTCCGTACCCCCACGAGGAGGTCTGCTGGCATGCCATCCTCGAGTCACGCCCGAGCTAGAGACATTCCTTCGACCAGTAGAGCCGGCACATCGAGGGGTGAGGCTAGACTGGTCCCCCCGATTCCCCCGACTTATCATCACCCTGGATGGCCAGATATTCCGACTAAGTTGACAGGGTGGCGATACGGGACTTCCTACCCGATTCCGATAGAGCCTCCTATGCCTGGTCACCCATCCGTCAGAGACCCTGACTCACCACCGGTATGCTTTACAGCTTTGATTTATCACTCAAATACTTGGACATTCATTCATTTACTGATGACTTACACTTGCATCTGCAGCCTACCACGGAGTATACTGAGGGGTTGCTCGGGTTGGTGGCCTCACTCGAGGGTATGGTTTTGCGGAGAGAGACGCAGTTGTCCATCGTCAGTGTCCCGGTACTCTTCAGTTTTCTTGCATTTATCATACTTCTGATGACATGCTGATCTTGAACATTTCACTGCATTGATTGACTGTATGTGTAGAGCACATCTGACACACACCACATTCATGTACCGTATTTGCATACACCATCTCTATGTAGTTTTCTTGCATCTGCATCTGATATACATACTGGCTAATCTACTCAAATTGTCCTTTTCCTTTTCAGATGCCTCCGCTACATACTGGGCCACAGGCCGAGCCATCTAGGCCTTCTGGAGGAGCTGTGAGAGGGGACTCGTCTCGCAAACGAGGCAGGCGCAGAGCACATGTCATAGAGGAGGAGTCCAGCGAGGAGGAGGAGTCCGCGCATCCTCAGTCAGAGACTTCTGCAGGCAGAGAGGATGACTCTGAGTCTGATTCTGAGGGCGGAGGTGATGCCGAGGAGGGTTTCGAGGACAGCAGCTCCGATTCAGATGGTGGTGCTGGTAGAGATAGTGCAGGGACTTCTCAGCCGAAGAGGACGAAGAGGGCCTCTTATTCTTGCACTTGAGAGCACTGATGCAGATGTTCCTGCTTTATTTTTCTTTTTTACTAGTAGTTGTAGCACATTGTACATTATTAGGCAGTTTTATTTTCTGTAAAACTTGTACCCTTGTTGTAAAATGTTGTAACAAAGGAAGCATGACGGAATGAAACAGCTTTTGTTCAAAAAGTATTGTATTTTATGTTCTTAGCATCGCATCGCATCATTTTGCACAAAAATGAGATTGAATGAAATTGTGCATTGAAAATTGCCAAGTCAGGTAGTGAACCGACGCAACAAACTAAACAACTTAACTTACTAAGAAACAACAAAACCTTAGCAAGTTTACAACTCGATAAGCAAATCCCGGAAATGTTGATAAACAAAGAACAACAATTTCAACGGACAAAACTCGACAACTCGATAAAACTTAACAACTCAACTTGATAAGCAGGACTTAACAATAACTCGATAAACAAAACTCAACAATAACTCGATAATCAAAACTCAACAACAACTCGATAATCAGACGTATTTCGGACGATCGGAGTGATGGAACGCATCCGAAACAGAGGAAAACTCGCACCTTCAACACTCCCAATGCATGGAAATGCTAGGAACTTTCTTCTAGAAGCTAGAACAAGACCAAAGCCACACTCCTCTCCATGGCTGACCACCTAAGGGAGCTAGTCGACCAGCTTTTTTCATCAGAGACCAAAGGGGTGGTCGACCTACCAGAAAAGGTGGTCGGCCGACCACCTGGCTTGGCAACCATGAATTTTTCAACACGTGTCCCCCGAACAGTGCCTTATCCTCTTTAAAAGTTCCAGCCTCGTGATTCATTCATTTCATCTCAGTTTTGCATCAAAATGGAGGCGTTCCTCACCCAAAATCTCACAGCTTGGATTGCTTCTCTGGATGGCTCGGAAAAGTTGAACTTCCGGGGCTTCGGCTTGAATGCACTATTCACGCTGGGCCGTACTCCACTGCATCTTCCTTCCCTCCATGCCGCGGCAAGGTTTTGGAATCTGGTAACACACGTCTTTAGCTTTAGCGGGCAAGAGATGTGTCCTACTTTTGAGGATTTCCAAGCTTTGATGGAGTCCGAGCACAACGAGGAAATCTTGACTCAACTCCGATTTGGCCACGTCCAAGCCTTAGGACAAATGTGCGGCCTCACTTTGCATGACGCTCGATCATTGATTCATGACGGGAAGTTGGACATCCCAAGCTTGGTTTGCCGGTTTTCTGAGGCTGGTGACCACGGCAACCATCATTAGCAGGGCTACCGGCGACACGCGCTTTGCCTATGCTTGCTATCTCATTTCTTGCTTGCCCCGGACTCCAGTGGATTCAGTGTCTGGTTGATCGAGGTCGCCCAAGGCTTGAAGGAGGGCAAGAGCTGCATTGCCATGACATTGGCCGAGACATTGATGGGCCTAGACGCTTTTCATCGCCGGGAGACGGCTAGGCTTGCGGGGAGCCTGCTACTATTGCAGGTAATGTTTCCCACCCAATCTCACATATGTATTGCTCACATCACTCGGCCCTCAAGCTCGGTTTTTCTCACAAAACCCTTTTCTTACTTTTCTCTCATCGTACATCTCTCTATTCTTTATTCTCTCATTTTTCATCCCTCCCCAGGTGTGGTTAATGGACAAGTTACAGATTGTGGAGTCTTGCCCAGCATACTCAGCTCGCGGCTACTTTTTCCAACACCGCCTGGTCGATGCCCTGGATGAGGGGTGGTGGTAGAACTGGATGTGCAGTTTGTCTGCGGACCGCATTGCTTGGCGCTACCCTTGGCTCAATCTGCTAGCAATGAGTTACAACATGACCCGTCAACCTGGGATTCAATTGATTGGCATGACACACTGTGTCTTCTATTTCCCGTTCCAGTTCCAGCGCCAGTTCAGACATGATCAGACTTGCCCGCCAGAGGGGATAGAGTACCATGCTGTATTCCCAGCCCGAGGCGCACAACTTGCCCGGTATGCCACAGCATGGAGGACTAGAGAGCTTCTGGCCCCTGCTCCCACTTTCAGTTGCACTTTGTCTGATGAGTGCTTGGATTGGCTCAATGAAGAGGCACAGGAAGGGCCCACTTTGGCATCAGAGGCTTCGACCAGCTCTGGGAGGGGGCGCAGGAACACCTGACTTATCTATGCCCCGGATTTATTGCTTTATTAGTACTTTCAAGTTTTCTTTATGATTGTAACCAAAAGCAACTTCAATTTGTATGCAAGAGCAGGAGAACTCTGTATTGAAATCAATGAAATTGAAGGTTGTGGATACTGAAAATTTTCCACTTTGGTCTAAAAATGGTCTAAGTTGTAAAAAGATTAATTTTGAACAAAGTCAACTTTTATTAAAACTTTTCCAAACCATTTTCGATATGGATCAGAACTGGACACGCCTGAAATCTATCACTGAGATGCACAACCTCGGATCCTAGCAACTGGAAAGTTGCCCCTAGTCTGAATAGTGCCGCAGCACTGCACAGTAACAGAAAGTTGCCCCTAGTCTGAAAAGCACTGCACCGGAGATCATAACCGAACTCTTGAATGCTGAATAAACAAAGATGGCCGAGATGATCAAATGGACAAAGTTGATCGGGGAAAGGTTTATGGCTGAACTTCAGGATGAAGTTGCCTATGTATCCCAAAGATGGGAATCAAGCCTTACGTAGTTCAGGCCTGGGTTCACTCGAGTATTTTCACTCTTCTTTTACGCTCTAACTTTTGCCAAGGCCGCCCTTTGCGGGTTTTTAACCTTGCGAGCTCAGTTTTTATCATTTCAAATTTTTTGTGCTTTGACTTTTGCCTAGGTCGCCCTTTTGGGTTTTCGGCCTAGCGAGCCTCTCAGGGGTAATATTTCTTCAACTTATCCATGTTGATCGGTTGGGAGAACTCTAGGCCATCTAGGTCCATTAGAACCACAACTCCACCTGACCAGATAGCTTTGATGATGCAGGGACCAGTCCAATTGGGTCTGAACTTGCCCCTAGGGTCGTGGATGGGAACTCGGTTGTCCTTGAGCACCAAATCTCCTTTTTTTAGATTCCTGGACTTAACTTTCTTGTTAAAAGCCCTGGCAATTCTACGCTGATAACCTTGAACATGGTGCAGTGCTTTCAGTCTGCGTTCGTCAAAGAGCATGAGTTCTTCAAATCTGCTATGTTGCCAATCTGCTTCGACTATCTGACACTCAGCTAGCACTCTCAAAGACGGAACCTCAATCTCAATAGGTAGAACGACCTCCATCCCATAAACTAATGAATACGGAGTCGCCCCAGTAGACGTTCTAATTGAAGTCCGGTAGCCCCACAGAGCAAATGGCAACTTATCTGGCCAGTCCCGGTAGGTTTCCATCATCTTCTGCAATATGTGTTTGATATTCTTGTTGGCGGCCTCGACCGCTCCATTGGTCTGCGGCCGATAAATGGATGACTTATGAAAAGCCACGTTGTATTTTTCCAACAAGTCAATCACTTCCTTCTTGAAGTGGGAACCGTTATCTGAAATGACCTCGTTTGGGACCTCATAACGACAGATGATGTTGTTTCTGATAAACTTCGCAACATGCAAAGCCTTCAACACCGCATAGGATTGGGCCTCAACCCACTTTGTGAAATAGTCTATCGCGACCAGAATGAACTCATGCCCATTCGACCCCTTCGGAGTGACAGCCCCGATCACATCGATTCCCCAAACTGAAAATGGCCATGGCGAAGTCATATTATACAGCTTCGACGGCGGGATGTTCATGCGATTTGCATGGATTTGACAGTTGTGGCATCACCGAACAAAGCTGATACAATCCTCCTCCATGGTGGACCAATAATAACCTTGTTTGAGGATTTTCCACGCTAGCATTACCCTGTTCATATGCGCACCGCATTCCCCTCCATGGATGGCCTCCATCAAGCGTTTTGATTCTTCAGTTTCAACACACAGCTTATGCATTCCCAGATGGCCTCTCTTATACAATTTACCTCCGCAGATGATGAACTGAACGGCCATTCTTCTGATTGCCCTTTTATCCTTGGCATTTACCCCTGGTGGATATGCTTCCTTCTCTAAGAAATTCCAAATATCATAATACCGGGGGTTCTCATCTTGAACCTCATCTATAGCGGCAATCGACTCGTAAACCGGCACAAATTTTTGGTCGATAATGACTAGACGCATCCGGACTCCAAACGGGACGTCTATCATGGAAGATAGAGTTGCTAGTGAATCTGTGAACCTGTTGTTCTCTCTTAACAGATGAGCAAAGTTTAACTTCTCAAACCGAGGAATTAACAAGTCCAAGGTCTGGTGATACATAATCATCTTTTCTTCTTTGACTTTCCAATCTCCTTTCGCTTGAGATACAACAAGGTTCGAGTCCCCGATGACGTCCAACCGTTTTGCCCCTAATTCCAAGGCTGCTTCTAGACCGGCAATGCATGCCTCATATTCTGCTTCGTTGTTCGAGACTTTGAACCGGAGTTTGAAGGTTAGAGGGATACGGGAGTTGTCGGGTGCTATCAGCAACACTCCTATCCCATACCCGTATTGGTTTGACGCTCCATCAAAGTACATCGTCCAAAACTCGTCGTCAATATACAAAATGGCCTCATTTGGGAATAAGTACTCAACTGCTTCACCTCCTTCCACTGGATGATCGGCTAAGAACTCTGCTACTGCTCTTCCCTTGACTGACTTGTGCGTTACATATTTCAGATCGAATTCAGAAAGCAACAGCAACCAACGAGCTAGCCTACCCGTAAGTGCTGGTTTCTCGAATAGATATTTGATGGGATCTAATGTCGAAACCAAACATTACAGAGTGAGCTAACAGGTAGTGCCGCAGCTTTCTGGTAGCCCATACCAAGGCCAAACAAGCCTTTTCCAATGGCGTGTAGCGAGTCTCATACTCCAGCATCTTCTTGCTCAGGTAGTAGATGGCTCTCTCCACTTTGTTCTCTGATTCTTGTGCGAGCATGCAGCCCATCGTGGTTTCAGTTACTGAAAGATACAAAATCAACGGTCTCCCCGGCTCTGGCAGTGACAACACGGGCAGGTTCTGTAAGTATTCCTTGATCTGTTCAAAAGCAGCTTGGCATCGGCCTTCCCATTGGAATTTCTTTCCTTTCTTCAAGAAACCAAAACATGGTTCACAAGTCAAGGTTAATTTTGAAATAAACCGTCTTATGAATTGCACTTTACCCAGAAAGCCTCGCACCTCCTTTTCAGTCCTTGGTGGTGGCATTTCTAAGATGGCCTTGATTTTGGAAGGGTCGACTTCGATACCTCTTTGTGTAATCAGAAACCCCAGCATTTTCCCTGCTGTAACACCGAACGTACACTTCTGAGGATTCAGCCGCAACCGAAATTCTCTGATCCTTTGAAAGAACTTTTGCAAGGCGGTGTAGTGGCCCTCTCTTTCTTTGGACCTGACAATCATGTCATCCACGTACACCTCAACCTCTTTGTGGATCATGTTGTGTAATATCGTGGTCGCGGCCCGTTGATATGTAGCTCCAGCGTTCTTCAACCCAAATGGCATCACTCTGTAGCAGTAGGTCCCCCACGGGGTGGTGAAAGCAGTCTTCTCCCGGTCTTCAGGTGCCATCACTATCTGATTGTAGCCCGAAAAGCCATCCATGAACAAAAGCAAAGCATGCCCCGCTGTGAAGTCCACTAACTCATCAATATGCGGCAAGGGAAAGTCGTCCTTCGGACTGGCTCTGTTCAAATCCCTGAAATCCACGCATATCCGGATCCTGCCATCCTTCTTCGGCACTGGAACAATGTTGGCCAACCAAGTCGGGTATTCGGATACCAGTAAGAACCCTGCGTCAATTTGCTTGGTGACCTCTTCTTTAATCTTGAGGGCCCAGTCTAGGCGGATCCTTCTGAGTTTCTGTTTAACGGGTCGGGCCTCGGGGTCAAGAGGGATCCGGTGCTGTACAATCTCAGGATCGATCCCAGGCATGTCTTCGTAGGACCACGCGAAAACATCTTTGAAATCTTTTAATAAAGCGACTAAGCGCTCGCGTTCCTCCGAAGACAACGTGGACCCAATCTGGACCAGCCGCGGGTCCTCCTCAGTACCATTAGTCACGGTAGTGATTTCATCCATTAAGGGTTTAACAAATCTTTCCTGCTCTTGTTCAATTAAGCGTTGCAAAACTGGAGGAATTTCTTCCTCGTCGTTTTCATCAAAATTTTGAAAGTCTGAGTTAATGCAGTAAATCAAGGGCACATAAAAGTACTCAGAAACCACAGTCACATCATTCTCATTAAGCACATCCAAATCGTCCGATTCTTTGGTTACAACAGACTCAAAAGAGAAAGAAAAAGACGACCTGGACAGGACTGCGGTATCCGGGTTATCACCCCCTGGAATACCGGACTCAGACTCAGTCGAGCTGGAACCTGATTCCGACTCAACAGATTCGGAGGAATCAGATTCCGGCTCACTACCTGACCCCGTGCTGCTTGACAAAAATCCCTCTTCATACTGCCAAATGAGAGAGGGTGCGATAGATGCATCCAAAATGTTTGCTGGTAGGCCCACAGCTGTTTCATTCCCAATCACGCATATCAAGAAGTTATCCCCCAAGCACTTCTATTCGATCGGAGGATCTGAAAGTAGACACGCCAGCGCTACCCCCATTTCACTTTCGGCGTCCTCAGACTCCACTTTCTTGCTCTACTCAGCCTCAGCTAATAGGTCCATCTGCTCTTCGGCAACGTCATCCCTGGATAACTGTAGGTCAAAGAAGATCTCTAAACCTGGCACGTGCTTCCTCTCCGCGTTCAGCCATGGCTCTCGGAAGCCACAAAATGGAAAGTCCTCCCCCTCCCGAATGAAGCGTCCGTTTTTAGGGTACCTTGAATGGGTCGGTGCATTAACTCAAAAGGCTTCCCCGCCTGCTTCGCTCTGGCTCTCCCAGCCATCTCCTTACCTTTCCTTATCCAATCCTCTTTGGTGGGCAGATAACCCAAGCCAAAGGTGTGTGGGTTGTGTGGCACTTCGGCCAACGCTGCAACGCCCTTCCGGCCGCTCTTTCCTAATCCCATCCCGAGGATGTGTTGAAGCTTGTTCATGAGGTATACTGATTGTGTGCTAACATACACCCCCTCATTAATAGCTAAGATGTTCTGTACGACCCGGGCCTCAGCCAGGGTAAAACCCAACATGAACACATCCTCCATACCATGCTCAATTTCCAAAACTGGCGTAGATACTTCTGGCAGTGGATGGATTGACGAATTTCCAAAGACAATGGCTACTCCCTTCCCATAGGGGTATTTCACCATCTGATGCAACGTGGACGAAACTGCCTTTACCTGGGGCAGCCGCGGCCGCCCCGAGAGCAGATTGAAAGTTGCAGGAACCTCTAAGACGTGAAAGTCTACCTCATGCTGTCCCGGCCCAAACTTGGTCTGAATTTTCACTGTCCCTATTACTTCTCTACTTGTGTTATCATATGCCCGAATCACCTGGGCTGTTGGCACAAAGTCCGCGATCTTTAAACCGATTGTATATGCAGTCCTTGCCGGGCACACATTGTTGGCGGACCCTGTGTCGACAAGCACCACGGGTATCCATTTGTTTTTGCACTCCACAGAGATGTAGAGTGGCTTGTTATGGTTCACACCCTCAGGTGGCAATTCTTTGTCAGAGAAAGTCAACATCGGGGTAGCCCCTCCCGAAAAAACTAAGCCCACCAGCTGTTCGAGCGTGGTGTCTATCGAGAGCTTGGCCTTGTTCATGGCCGATAAGACAGCTTGTCGATGCACTTGCGATGCCATAAGCAGTACCCAGATGGAGATGTCTGCCTGTTTCTTTTTCAACTGCTTCAGTACAGCCTCTTCTTCGAGTCGCTTCTCTTTTTGTTTCTCCGCCTCCTTGTCTTTCCTAGACGCCTCTGGTTGATCTAGATGTAGGGGCTTGAAATACCGCCCGCTTCTGGTCATATGATCGACTTCGCCGATGTACCAGGTATCGTCTGGCTGGTTGCTCCCCCAATCCTCATCCGTGTGGGCAAGACATAGATCATCGTCTTCCCACCACATTCCATCGGCAGCCAACAGACACCTGTCCGGCTCCGGTACAATTGTACTCGCAGTACTTTCCGTCCACATGCTCGCAGCATTCTCTATCCTCGTGCACACAACACTTTCAGTCCCCTTAGGGGCCTTAGCTTTCCTGATTCTCTCAGAATCCCCGTACCTTTCTTGTTCCAACTGTGTCAGTACAGCTGGCTGTTCAACACTTCCCGCATTCACAATGCCCAAGTCCTGAGCAAAATTCTTTACACCGGCACTCTCCGGCGATGCGTTCTGATTTTTGGCCCTTCCGGCCACAACTGATGTTCCTGCCCCTGCCGGGCCCCGTTCTAACTGAGTTTTGTCGACAACATCTGGTAGGTCATCAAGCCACCCGGTGACCTCTGCTGACTCCTAAAAATCTAACCAGTTGACTACCATGCCCTCTAGATCTTGTTCATTGGAAAATTGGAGGTTAACAAAGTCCCCTTCCACAGCCGCCAAGTCATCTATCCTCTGACCAGACTCATCCCTCTGTATCACACAAAGCTTTGCCCCTGCCGGCAATTCCACATTTGGCCCAACCTGGCCTACTGATAGAATGTAGTCCCTCGGACTGTATACCTCCTCAGCAAAACTTCCAGATTCCTCAGATTCTGACTCAACAATCCCATTCTCCCCTGAAATCTCCCATGTTCTGTCTTCGACAGTCACCACCAATGGTTCGGGTTCGGGTTGGGTTATGGAGATGTCTAACATGCACAAGTCACTGCAGTCAGGAATGAGCACCTCTGGCTTGGATAGGTGGGACGGGGTGATATATATGCTAGGATCGTAAGACACGACCCCAGTCTGGATAAAGTTGACACGTTTGGGGGGTGGAGCTTGGTTGTGCGGTGGGAGAGGATTTGTTGTGACATTGGGTTTTTCTAGAGGCACAATCACCTACTTGTCAACGAGATCTTGAATCTCATGACGCAATCTAAAACATTGGTCAGTGTTGTGACCATGTTGTTGTTGATATGCGCAGTATTTTGTAGGGTTGTGAGAGGGTGGGAGTGGAATTGGCAGTGGCCTCGGCTCCAGGGGCTTTAAGTGCCCTTTCCTGATTAATACCCCCAGAGCCTTGGACAGGGGCATATATAAAGGAGTGAAGGTTCTTTGGCCTCGAGGTTGGAATTTGGTGGTTTGTGTGTTGCTTCCGGACGCGCTGGAGAAAGGTGTAGCTGCCATGGGTCTTGGAGAGGGAATGGTGGTGACCATGCTTACTTCTGAAGCTCTAGCATTTGCGGCATTGCTGGTGCATGTATTGTTGTTGCGGTTGAAGGTTCTTCTGGGTTGCTCTCTGTCTTGGTCAATCAGACCTTGTTTCATAGCATCCTCAATTTGTACCCCCATCTCGTGCAAATCTGAAAAGATAGGGAAGGGGAGCACGATCATTTTCTGCATCAGTTTGGGTTGGAGATTGCGCACAATCATTCGAATTTGATCTTTATCAGCAGGCCTTAGGGTCATCATTGAGGCCTTGGCCCTCCACCGGGCTACAAAATCCGAAAAGCTCTCCTTAGGCTCCTGCCTTGTTGTTTCAAGATCATGGGTTGTAATCTCGATTTAAGTGTTGTAGGAGTACTGTGCAATGAAAGCCTCGGCCATCTCATCCCAGTTCCGCTTAACATCGTCTTCTAATTTTGCGTACCAGATAGTGGCCACACCTGACAGGGTCCGGCCGAATAATGAAAGCTTCTGCGGTCTGGTGAGGCCCATCGACCGTAGTATATCTGAGAACAACTGGAGATGCACCATGGGATCCCCGGATCCGTCAAAGCGGTCGATTTGTGGCATTTTGAACCTATTTGGCAGCGTCACAGCCACGTCAGTATATCCGTCCTCAATGTCTAGGATGGACTTTACCCCTTGGGATTTCTCGAACAACTTCTCAAGCTTGCTCAACTTTAACGCTGTATGGTCCACCTCGAACTCAAAGGGAGAGTCCGGTTGATTGATAGGCGTAGGTGCCTTAGCTAGTTGAGGTAGAATCGGGGGCGGAGCCGGCCCTGTGGGAATATCCGTATCTCCCTGGACATTTGGTGCCTCCCCGGGCGCTGGAACTCCTGGTGGGGGAGAAGCTTGGTGTGAAGTAGATGCCCCAGTTTGTTGTTACAGCCTGGCAATTAACTCTACCCGCTGGGCCATGATCTCGGCCTGTTGTTTGGCAAACTCATCTCGACGAACAGCGTCCTGCTGCATGGCTCTCATGGTTTCCTGCATCTGACGCATCATTTCCTCAACTCCTGTCGTTCCTGCCATACTACCCTGATCTGTCTGAACTACCGGTAAGTCTATCTCTATGGCAACAATTGAGACCTCAGTCCGACTGTCCACTGATGGGGTAAACCACTGCTTTGGCAACCTCTGCTCGGATACACTGCGTCTTCTCGACCTCTGTCTGATAACCGGGGGTAGGAAATGATACACTGGTTGTTCGTCGACCAGATCTTTAGATCGATTGAGTCGGCAACCTCTTGTCCAGAGTGCTTGGGGAATATCTGCTTGGTCTGAAGCAATTGTGCTAAACTACCTAGCAAAAAGATAAATAAAGCAATAATAAGGAAATACACAACTAGATAAACGGACAGCATAACAGCGTAAACAAACACAACACACAGTCGGGTATAATCAGCATGCAGTTGATAAGCTGAATACACTGTTCTCAGACACTGATCATTGTTCCCAATTTACTGCCCCCAAAACTGAATCCGATACCCGCAGATAACTGATTCCCAAAATGCTGAACTGGTGCCCGCAGGCCTGATACCCAAACTTGTAAACTGATACATGCATTCCTGTAGAGACACACTCTAAAAGCACATAGCAAACAAGTGAGAGCCAAAACACCCCTATGTTGGGGGAGGGTTTCCCTGTCCTATTTTGTCAGGAACTAGGGTTTCACTACGCACACAGCAGTTTCAAACAACCTATAATCGGGTAAACAACATGTCCTAGCTTGGAATGGTCACTATGGATTCCGAATATGCACTAGGTCGAATGGTCAAAAAGGGTGCCCCGGTAAAATCGGGGTTTGTGTTCCCCTCGTGGCAGAGCCCGCAACCGGTCAGCCTTATGGCACGCTTCTCGAAGCGAGCCTCCGGCAAATCGTTCAGGAATAGCATCGGCAAACACAGTGTCCTAGGCGCACCAATGCAAATGCAATGCAAAGAAACACATAAGTGTAGTCAAAACCAGATATCATGAGTTCGAGTCAAGTTCCCTAACTCCCCAGCAGAGTCGGCAGAGACTGTAGACGTCCCCGAACGTCCCGGGAGGGAATCCCGTTTTGTTCATTTGGGCTCACTACAGTTCAGGACTCAATGTCACGGTCCTGTATCTAATCTCACAGAGTGCAATGCAAGACCGATGAATCATCAAAGAGTCCAAATCTGACAAATCGTTTTTGAAAACAGATTTTTTTGAAAGAAGTGCCAAACATGGACTACTTTGCCAGATACAGAGTCGCCACCTAAATATTTATTTTTGGGGAATTTAGAAAACCCTGACTCGTGCCTAAGGCCACGTGTTTGTCATCACCAAAGTTGCCTCGGCTCGGGAACTTGGGTACGATTGGGGAAGGTCACTTCGTGAGCACCCCCGCTCGCCCGATCAAAGATCGGCCTCTACTAACCATGATATCAGGTTTTTGAAAACATTATGTGTTCTTATTCCGGTTATTAGCCTAGATTTACTATGTGATGCGCACAGGATACAAGTATAGATTGGATCGCCTGAATTGGAACAAAACACCTCATGTTTGCTTTTGAAACGGTTTGCTACTCGCAAGTAGGCTAAAATGTGGATTTGCCACCCTCAGGTGGGCTTAGAAAACATGATTTTGCCACTCTCAAGTGGGCTTAAAACTCGCAGTCAATGCATTATTTCAATTCAGATAATCCAACCTTCACCCACAGGCATTCAGGCAGGTATATCACATAAGCACATAGCCTCATGGTAAGCATGCTATCATGGCAATCACTCACATGCATGCAAGGATGCTAAAGTATAAACACTTACCGAGTACTCCAAGCCAAAAGCAGAAGCTATGTAGAAATCAATGCATGATCCTAACTATACAGAAATGCCTAATGCAACACATGCAAAAATGTAACTATAATAGGCTCGGCTATTTTAAGAATGGCATATGAGATGCTACAGCTAACACGTATTCAACTTGGAATTGAAATACGATGCAGTTAGTATGATACGCCGAGCCCGGTGCATGCAAGATAGATGAATGGATGCAAACATGCGAGCATAAGCATGCTAATTGAAACGTGCCCTAAAACTAACCATCATAAGCTAGTAAATAAAAGGGAGAAAGACGTAGGGTTGGAAGACATACATCACACACACGCACACTTATTATAATTATGCCCTCACTCGGGGGGTCCGAATAAATAATACACTCCGAATAAATAATTAACTACTCTAGCTAATTAAATATTACAAAACCCTAATTAATTAACAAATTAACTAGGAAAGCGGATAAATTAGTATGCAAATCCATGGACCTCCTCAGCTCTGTTCCGAATGATGAATGATGCATGCTTGAGTTGTCTGGCGCGAAAATCCATTACGATGCCCCGATTCGCCTCTGTTTACAATTAATCCCGGAATGCTGTGCAAAGCTCTAGAAGGCTGCTGATTTCTGATTTGCTGCAACAGGGAGCAAGAAAGGGACATAGCAAAGTATTTTCACATATGTATGCACACCTCGATCCTCATGCCACCAATCACGCATCTCGATGCATGATGGCCAAGGAGTCGAATTGCACGACTCGATGTGAAATGAATGCACATGACAACACAACAAGGCCTAGACTCCATCATGGATAATCCGGAGTGTCGGCGACCGGAAATTGAGACACGTCTCGTCACTTTGAGTACGAAACGTCCATCGTTTCCCGTGTTTGGACTAAACCCTACTCCAAACACAATGCAATATGCATGGCATGCACAATGCGACTAACATGCAACCTAGCATACGCAATGCTATGAACTACAATGGCATACACAATGCACATACGAAGGCTATCATGCGCACATGAAGACTATTAATGATATGATCAAAGCATACACAATGCAGTGGCCAAACACGCAACAATGATGAACTAAATGGCATGCTCAATGTAAGATGGACTTACACCAATATGAGTGGACCTCAGCCACACTCACATCAGTGGCCATATGATGGAAATGAGACGACCGAAACGCATGCAAACATGCACGGATGCAAAGGACCGATCCTAAGGCATAACATGCAACTCTAACCAAGCATGGCAGAGGATGAAGTATGGCATAGAATGACACATGATACAGCTCTAAAATGGCATAAAAGATGGTCCCGAAACATGCAAATATGTCACACAATACATGCTAGGGGGCCCGAGTACCGAAACTAGTGAAGTGTGTTACACTAGAGGTACCCAAAGCAATGCACTAATGACAAAATCAACCCCAAACAGACCCTAGGCAGGTCTGAAACAGTGGGGAAATGGCCTAAAATGATGGCTCGGAATGTAAAGAAATGGAGCTCACTCAATGGTCCGAAAATAAGGTATTCATGGACAACTCTCAAGCACACTTAAGGAGTAGAAAACATGGCAATATGGCATTCATACAAGCTCTGAAATATAATGTATAATGGACCCAAAACATGAACACACCTCAGTATATGCATGGAATGAGCCTCAAAACTCAAAGTTAAGTATGGGTATTGAACTACAAGCATGAAAAACAAACATCATTCGACCATGAGAGCTAAAAACAGAGCTAAGGCAGTCCAAAATATGCACAAAATCAGTTTAAGGCATGGCCAAAAAGTGCTAAAATCAAGGGTCAACAAAGCATGCAAAGAAAGCTAGTAAACCATGAGTTGCACTACAACTATATGAAGCACATGAGGGCTCACCAAACCAGCCAAAAATAGAACTATGCCATGCCAAAATATGCCCAAATAACCACTATAACTCAATCAATGCATGCAAGAATGATAGGCTCCTTTGGAGGGCCATCCAAGGGGTTGTTCTACACATATAAGATAGACATGCAAAATGGTAAAACAACCTCTGGATAGAGGTTTTGAGGGTCCTAAAACCCACTAAAAATGGCCTGAAATGAAGCTAGGAAGCATGCAAGTAAAAGCCCCTTTGAAAGGCCTTGAATAGGATTGTTCTACACATGCATAATAGACATTCAAAATGGCCAAAAGGGCTCTGGACAGAGCTTATGCAGACCTTAAAACTCACCAAATAGGGCCTGAAACATGACTTCAAAACATGCAAAAAGGAGCTCCTTTGGAAGGCCAACAAAGCTAGTAAAGAGAACAAGGAGTGAGAGGGTCACCCCTCTCTGATTTTAGGGCTCAAAAATACATATTGGCCACTGAAAATCCACTAGATTTCAGTGGCCAAAAGGCCAAACCAAGGCCAATACAAATGCTCTAATGCATAGCCCTAAACATGAGGAAATGAAGCATGCAAAGGGGAAGATGACCCCAAATAGAAAAATGACCTTATGCAAAAATGTTTATAAGCTCAAAAGAAAACTTTTTTCAGTTTATGTCGAAGTCAAAAAATGCTTGCAAATAGGGCTAAGATACGAAACAAAATAATGCAAGAAAAGGGGAAATAGAGGCTTACCCTTGTAGAGCCGACCCTCAGCAACTTCTGGACCAAGGTAATGAGCCTTCAACCTCTAAAAATCAGTTCCAAGGTGCTTGGATAGATGGTGGAGGTGTTGTGCTAGGAGGTGTAGTGTAATGGATGCAAGAACACTGGGGTTTGGAGCTTGAAGAAGAGAGCTATGGAGGGAGAAGTGTATAAGCCTTAACCAAAAGGTTCAACCCTAGTAATGGAAGAGGAAGGCCTCTCTTATAGAGAAGAGAGGCCAAAGCTTCTCTTGGAAGCTTCAAATATCCTCCATACACGTGTATGGAGGATGCACCAAATGGCTCCCAGCTGGCACAGCTGTGTTGCACTCAGGAAGGGCAAAAAGCAGATGGCTGGCCGACCAGTTAAGGTGGTCGGCCGGCCAGTCCCCTTGGTCGGCCGACCAGGGGTCAAAAGGTTCAAGAAGAAAAGCTAGTCAGCCATACCAGAAAGGTGGCCTCCCAGGTGAATGCAATACAGTGGTGGTATGGAGGACCAGAAAAAGTGACCTAGAAGAGAGGAAAACCAGCTTTCTAGCAAGGTTCAAAAGGGTCAAGAAGAAAAGCTGGTCGGCCTACCCATATTGGTGGCCTCCCAGATGAGTACAACACAATGGTGGTATGGAAGACCCGAAATTGTGGCTCAAAAGTGAAGGAGACCACCTACCTGCCAAGAAAATCGGGCGGCGAAGAGAAAGGTGGTCTCCAAGAAGAATTGCTGGTCTCCCACCCCCATACCACCTTCCTAACGATGAAAATAGGGTCCACACCAAAAATGAACCAAGACGGATGCAAAATGAGGGTTCGGGGGCCAAAACGCGCAGCCGGGGGCCCGAAAACTGACTATGAAGCACCGGAGGTGGCGTACGACCACGAAGGTGGTCTCCTGGGCCACAGTGTCCCTCTAAGGAGAGGAAACAAGGTGTGTGCCAAAAATCGGAGCAAACGGAGGTAGTTAGGCGGTCCCGAACCGAGGCACACGGCCGATAGCTCCGAAAATCGAAAACGGACCTCCAAACAGGAAAAATGGCCTATGACCACGAAACGTAGCCTACGGCCACTGAGAGATGGTCTACGAGACCTCTCCCTCCCTTCGGGAAGAGAAAACAGAGACAACAGGACTCGGTTCGCAAACCGAGGCAAAGCACAAAAGAGCTCCGAAGTCCGGAGGCAAGGCTCGCAGCCGAGACTCTGAAACCTCAGAACGAGCACAATATGCATTATCACCGAGCGCTCAATCGGTGACGTCTGAGTCTTAAGGTCGGTCAAAAATGGGGTGTCTACACCTTGGAACTCGACCTTGCAGAAGAAAGAAGGGAAAGAGCTCTAGTTCACATTGCTTCATGCCAGCAGGAGTTATCCAGAAAATATAATAAAACAATGTATTCGAGGCAATTCAAGATTGGGGATTGGGTATTACGCAAAGTAATGGGCAACACTTTGATACCCGGAGATGGCAAGTTGGGACCTAATTGGGAAGGACCATACAAAGTGGTTGGTTTAGGAGGAAAATGGGCATATCACTTGGAAGATGGAGATAGCAAAGCTATTCCCAGGCCATGGAACACTGCCAATCTCAAGTTGTTTTATTTTTAGCTTTCTCCTAGAATATTTGTAATTTTTTCTAGTTTCCAAATAAAACAAGTGGTTTACTTTTTCAGCATAAGTCTGTCTATTATAAAAGTTGTCCTCAGTCATTACCAACAAGGGGCAATCAGGAGGTTTGGCAGGAATAACCAAACAAGTTAGCTCTCTTCAGCCAAGATAAGGATCTAGGCTGAAGAACATTGGCCGGAATAACCAACATCGAGCTCTCTTCAGCCGAGATAAGAATCTAGGCTGAAAAGGTTGGCAGGAATAACCAACATTTATCTCTCTTCAGCCGAGATCAGGATCTAGGCTGAAGAGGTTGGCAGGAATAACCAACATTTAGCTCTCTTCAGTCAAGATAAGGATCTAGGCTTGAAGAGGTTGGAAGGAATAACCAACATTTAGCTCTCTTCAGCCGAGATAAGGATCTAGGCTGAAAAGGTTGGCAGGAATAACCAACATTTAGCTCTCTTCAGCCAAGATAAGGATCTAGGCTGAAGAGGTTGGAAGGAATAACCAACATTTAGCTCTCTTCAGCCGAGATAATGATCTAGGCTGAAAAGGTTGGCAGGAATAACCAACATTTAGCTCTCTTCAGCCAAGATAAAGATCTAGGCTGAAGAGGTTGGCAGGAATAACAAACATTTATCTCTCTTCAGCCGAGATAAGAATCTAGGCTGAAGAGGTTGGCAGGAATAACCAACATTTATCTTTTTTTAGCCGAGATCAAGATCTAGGCTAAAGAAAATTGACAGGTATGGCCAAAGTACACAGATCACAGTGCTCGTGGACCGAAATATATATCTCGGCCATGAAAATGTTAAAACTTAGAAACCAAACTTCATGCAAATTAGAGTTGAAAAGTAAGTGTAAGTATGGAGTGAACCAAACAAAAAGAATGAAAAATTACAGATTTCATTCCAGATGAAGAATATCCACTACAAAAAGAGGGACTTGAGCCCGGTTACAAATTCTTACAAGAGTATAAAGTAAAAAAAAACTAGGTCAAGCAAAGAGATCATCCAAATCTGCATCAAGGTCAACACGAACTTCACCACTCGGTAGCCCGGTTTCAACAAGAAGGTCGGTCACATTCGCATCATCAACCGTGTTTGGCACCAATGGCTCTACCAGAGCTGATTGAGCAGTTTGAAGACCATTCTTAGTGGTGACTGGTGGGGCGCTGTTTGACTCTGTGGATCCTTCATCCTCCCCCCTCCCCTTTTGGAGCAGCTTTTGTTGGATGGCATTGGCGTAGTCCACCATGTAACTAGGGATGAAGTGAGGGGAAGGATTTTGGAAGACTTCGGTTTCTTGCCCCTGGCTGAGCTTCAAAATAGCCGCCTTCCATCCACACTTGAAAAATATGTCCTTTGAAGCTTCACACTGCAAAATATAGGTGGCTTCCACTTCCTTATAGCCACGATCTTCTGCATCTTCTATCTTCTTCTGCAGCTCGGTGATCTCTGCATTCTTTTTTTTCTCGATCTTGGCCAGCTCGCGTAGATAGCGTTCTTTTCGTTCGGCCAAAGCCTTCTGCTTATCTACTTCAGCCAAGTTGACTAGCCAGGTGAGACGGGCAATCTCAGATTCAAGCTCGGACATCTTTTGCCTGGCCTCGTTTAGCTCTACCGTTTTGGTATTGGTGTCTGCGACAACCAGCCATGCTGTCTTACGCAGCTCTAGCACGCGCTTGTGAGCAATGTGATTCTTCTGCATAACCTGTAAAAGGAGAGATAACAATTATGATTAAAATCGTACAAACAAATGTGAAATGGAAAAGACAAGCAAAGGGAGGGCCTACCAGTACCATCGACTTTGTTGCCGAGCGGATGGCCTTCAGCTCGGTCAGATGATCGTGATGTTCCATGTCGGCTGGCAGGCACACACTCTTCGCAAGATTAAAGGCAAGCGAATGGTCTTTTTCTGCAACCACTGAGTCGGCGTCCGAGATAGCGCGGTTCTTGTAAGTTATTTTTGGAGCCCACTCTGAAGGGCTGGCTCGGTTGGAGTGCGCGGGCTCGGGGCTCGGCATTGAGGTGCCTGGAAGCACGATATCCTCATCAACCAAACGTTGCGGCTCGGCTGAAGCGGTTCGTGCACGTTTGCTTGGCCGAGATGTGGAGGGCCTTGCAGTTGGAAGGGCCACCACGGTATCACGCGACTGGCCAGTTGGGTCTAGCCCGCCTTGAGTTTCACTAGTGGTTTGCTGGTGATGAGCGCTGGCACGGTTATTTTCTTTGCCATTTCTTGTTCCTCTGTCAGCGGGATCAGCCTGATCTGAGGAAGTGTGGGATCTGGTTCAGGTGATGGTTCAAGGAGAAAGTCTGTCACCCTGGTCTTCCTTCTTTCGCTATATCTGTAGGTTAGTTCGAAGTTAAGTAGCTCGGTCCAACCTCGATCACGGTATCGAAGTGCGGCACGGAGAGCGTCTAAGTTGGGGTATTGGTATTGTGACTTTAGTTGGTTCAAGTCTGCATAAGGAGAAAGGCAACGTTTAGCGCGGTATAAAACTCATAAACAGCAAGAGCAAAAAAACAGACAAATTAAGCCGAGGTATTTATATCGGCTATTCCTTTATTCCAGTATATACTGCAGCCCGGTATCTGGGCTTCCTGGTCTTCAAAGTTGCCAGAAATCCAGAAGAAGTCGTCATCATTCACATCTTTGTCCGGTGTATTTTTAATTATTTTCTCTCGGCGTCTTCTAATTCTTAAATAATATACCCAGCCGTCCTCATTTTGACCAAGTGAGTATTGATGGAACAGCTCGGCCAAACCGAGATTAAGGCCAAGTCGACGGTTTAGTTCGGCGATATCATTTATTATTCTATATGAATTTGTGGAAAGTTGGGTAGGGCAGAGTCTCGTCTGCCTGAGGAATTTGCAAAGAAGAGGCTGAACGAGAAACCGAAGGCCAGCTTTGACAATCGATATCACGGTGAATGGAACGAAACCCGATTTACCCGAGGGTGTTGTTTCTAGCTCGGCCAGGGAAAGATGGACGTCGTCTGGAATCTGGTAGTCCTTTCGAAACTCGGCTATGGCCCCAGGAGAGTATACTAAAAACCGGTGTTTACCCATGATTAACTTATGGTCGTGAATAAAGTAAACCTAGCTCGGTGCTTCTGAGGATTTGGTTGGCTCGGTTGAGCAAAGCTACCTAGGGACAGGGTGCAAAGGCGTGCCTGGCCAACCTAGTCAAGTCTGCAAAGTGGAAATAAGAAGTGTTAAATACCCAGACAACTGGACCGGACTACGTAAACAGTCAATTTACAGAAGAATCAAGAGGCTTAGCTCGGTTCGTCTGAAAGGCAAGGAGTTCTCAGTTCGGTAGTACAGAAGGGCCAACACGAGACCTTTAGCTCAGTTAGAGGTTAGTATACAGGATTATGTTCACTTTCTCAGTTCGGTCATAAATAAGGGCCAGTCTAAGGCCCCTTAGCCCAGTTAACGATGGGTATACATCTTGTTGGCTGAGCTTTCGGTTCGGTTGTGTTTAAGCTTAAAGTTGCCTAAACGGGTATTTAGCTCGGTTACAACACGATTCTAGATTCAACTTCATATTTTCTGAATCCAGACGATGTGTTCTTGAGCTCAAGCCTAAGGTTTAGGGTTTATAGCATTTACTCAGTACTCTGGTGGTTATCTAGTGTATATAAACACATGTATGTGGGGATTGAATATCAAAAAGGAAAGAAATAGTTAAAAAAAAAGAACAGTATAAAGAGGTATTAGTAAACTTACGAGTGTGAAGTCGTGAAGAAACAGTAGCCAACGAAGATGAAGGCGTGAGTATGGAGCTTCGAATGCACAGGTTCTTAGACGACAAGGGAAAGAATATGAACAGTGGGAGTGTTTTTCAAAATGAGGGTTCTTTTGTATAAAGCACACGAAATGGGCGGGATAGTTCAAAATTTGCGAGGTTCGAAGCCTAAGGTTTAGGGTTTATAGCATTTACTCAGTACTCTGGTGGTTATCTAGTGTATATAAACACATGTATGTGGGGATTGAATATCAAAAAGGAAAGAAATAGTTAAAAAAAAAGAACAGTATAAAGAGGTATTAGTAAACTTACGAGTGTGAAGTCGTGAAGAAACAGTAGCCAACGAAGATGAAGGCGTGAGTATGGAGCTTCGAATGCACAGGTTCTTAGACGACAAGGGAAAGAATATGAACAGTGGGAGTGTTTTTCAAAATGAGGGTTCTTTTGTATAAAGCACACGAAATGGGCGGGATAGTTCAAAATTTGCGAGGTTCGAAGACGGCTGTGACAGCTATACTTGGCCAGTGGGAGCATGTCACGTGTCCAAGAGAACAGAAAGCGATTCAGACGTGCAGAGTATTTGAAAAGACGTTTATGGACCGGCCTCATCGGTAGCCCGGTGGAGAGTGAGCTCGGTTGGCTTGAATGTTTCTAGCTCGGCTGGAGAAGAATAATCCCAAATCATGCGATGCAGATGGGATTAAGGGGCAATTAAGAGGGTAATTTATAAATAAATTGAGCCGAGCCAAGGAAGAATCTTCTATTGAAATTGGGTCGCACATTGGGCCGGGATAAGAGCTGGAGTAGCTCGGTCTTAAAACTAACGAGCTAGGACCAGGAGAAAAGTGAGCTGAGCTATGGATCGAGATGTTTGGGCTTCACAACTTGGACCTCACCCTCTTTAGCCCAGTCAAAGACTGCTGCAGTTAGCTTGGTCTAAACAGCCAAAACCGAGATAACGGTGAACAAGAACCGAGCTAGGAGTTGAATTTGAAAGCACCAGATTGAGTATGTCAAAGGGCTAGTGTAAGCTCGGTCATACTGTTATTCAACCGTGGTAGTCATTTCACTTGGCTTACAGTGATGAGATTCCTAGAAGAACTCTGTTAAGGGAAACAGAGTCCTACTAGGATTGTGCAAACCATCTTACTTTGTTGGTAGTGAGTAGGGTGTGTGATTCCTAGGAGGACTCTTATAGGGAAAGTTAGAATCCTACTAGGATTGTGCCACACAGAATCTATAAAAGCTCGTAAAATGACCTATGTATGGGTAACACAACTTTGATTCTCGAATATACAAAACTTTTGTCTATTTGTCTATTTTGCTGACTTAGGCATCGGAGAGATATCCAGCACACATCCGCCGGCTAACTCACGTTTGTATTTTCATGGAATAAAGTGATAGCGTGTGGAGGAGCGCTGACTTGATCAATAGGATTATACGAGAACGTTATTTCGTGCTCGTACAGAAATTATAAAGTTGAATCTGACGAAATTGAATTTATGAGGATAAAAATTAAAAACCTGTTTGAATTTTACTTTGATACATTTTAACAGGTATACTTAAAAGAAATAATCACACCCATTTATATATCCGAGGATTCACAGGTATGTATATGTATGTATATAAGACACACGTATTTTGATGTATTAAGTGAGCATAAATATTGTAGTATATTGTTGATATATTTATGACATTTTATTTTATTTTTAAATTAAAATTCAAACTATTTAATTATATACTTAGCTGAGTCTCTAAACCAAATAATCAACAATTAGCCAAAAAATTATTAATTATGCTGTAGACAAAGGCCTGAGGCTTGGCGGTCGAGTTTCATATAGTCACGCGTCTTAAGATACAGTGATGTGATGAGTGAAAGGTCTAGGATTTGAACTGATGAATGAGTGATTGTAACTTAACTTTACTAATATAATAACATCCTACCTATGACTAAGGGTTGGCTTGGAATGTTCTAAAAAAATGTACTTTTTAACTTATTGACTTATATGGGTTGGGTTTGGGTTGGGTTTGATGTGATGTGTTAGAGAGGTGGTGTGATTTAAATAAGATGATGTGACTTAAATAAGATAGTGACTTTTTGACTTTTTGTATTATTTAGTAGATGCCAAACTTCACCTAAATAAAAACAAAAAACAAAAAAAGAAGTTGGAATTGTAAATACAAGAACAGAACGCAAAAACTCTGCTCATATATAATGTGACCAATAAGTTAGTTGTATATAAATCGTGAATGAGAAATAAGGGAACGAACAAAGTACACTGAAATCACTCTCTTATTTCGCTCTGTAATTTACTAAACTACAAATATAATTAAATAAAGAATCTCTCACACTCGATCCATAAAAAAAAACTTGTATATATATAAATACGTATGTATACGTTATGTATTTGTGTGTACACATGACTCAATGAATCGGAGATCTAGTGCTTCATGAGCGCGACCAAAGACAAAACTAGGGACGAGCACACGACGGCAGCAGGGATGGGCAACGAGAATGCTGATCCAGCGTCCACGCCAGGTGCTGGTGTGGGAGCCATTCCGAAGTCTTGCGCAGATGCAGTAGCGGAGAAGAGAGCGACAATGAAGAAGACAGCCAAAGCTTTGAATGAGCTCATGTTTGCCATTGCAGATCTCTCGATTATATATATATATAACTCGAGAGAGAGAGAGAGAGAGAGATGGTTTTCTAGAGAGAGGAGAGAACTGTTAAGAAGAATTAGAGCAGAGGAGAGGAGGGTTTGATACAGTAGGAAGCAAGAGAGATGGATTATTGAGGAAGAAGTGGGTGTGAGAACTATATATAAGGGGCATAAGTGTGGACCTATCACAGAAAGCGTGTGACAGCTAGGTCACGTTCAAACTTGATGGAGAGGGCCGAGTCGCAGAAGAAGCCGGACACGTTACTCCAAGCCATCTGGCAGAGGTTCGTTAAACCAACTTTCGTTTATTCAAAGGAACGGAATGTTGGTTTTAGTTTTTAAAAAATATTTTTTAAAATATATATATATTTTTTTATTTTCAATAAATTTTTTTAATATTTTAAATAATTTTTAAAATTTTTAGACATACTTAACATAAATACATTTAAAAAGTATAATATTTATTTAAAAAATCTTTAAAAAATTTATTAAATATTAAAAATATAAAAAAATACAAAAATTCAATAAATTTTTAATATTTTTTTGTATACTAATTTTTTAAACTTTTTTTCACAAATATTTTACTATTTAAATTCTTCTAAGTAAGGCACATCTAAAAAAATAAAAAAAATTACTTAAAATTTTAAAAATATTCACTAAAAACAAAAACAAAAAAAAACAAAAACAGAAAAATTCGATTTTCAAAAAATTAAATTCAAAAACTAAAACTAAACACACTAATTATAATTTTGCTATAAATTTACATAACAAAAAATGTCATACGGTAGGATTCCACAAAATCACAAAACTAATGAGTTAGCTTTTACGGACACAAGCTTCGACTTTTTCGCTGAGGCCCTCTCATCCGATGGCGGTTGCGCGATGACTTTCGGTAAGGCTCCATCCCGGCGAGGATAGTCCGTTGTCATGCATGATCCTCGTTTTTTCTTTTTCTTTTTTTGGGAGAAGCATTCATCCCTTCCATAATCTATTGAATTTTTCATTTAATTTGTTCATTTTGTTTTGTATTTTGCATATTTCATTTTTAAAAAAATTAAATCTATTCAATAATCATAAAATATTTAATTTATCGCAATGGTCATTAAAAAACTGAATGAATTGCTAATTTTTTAGAAAATTGTTGAAAAGTACAATTTTAGAAGAGTATAAGGCATTGATCCAGTGAATATTTTTGTTGGTAAGAGGTTCACCCTTGTGAAATAGTTTGGTGAAATTTTTTTTACTTGTCTTGAAGGAAATTTTATTTCTAATTTTACCCCTTAATTTATCTGTTTGACTTTTTTTTACTATATGTTTAAATTTATATTTATTTGTTCATATTATTTCTATCTATTCAATTTTTTTTTTATCTATTCAAAATTTTGACTATCTGTTCAAATTTTTCCCCTTATCTGTTTAAATAGCTATCCAAATTTTAGGGTAAACTACCAATAGGTACTAATAATTTGACTTAATTCCCATCAAGTCCTATTGAAAATAATTCTTGATAAAATTGTCATTAAAAATAATTTTTTTGTAGCAATTTTTTATATACGTCGCTAAAAATTGACAATTTGTGACTTTTTTTTGTCATGATTTTTATAAATTGTCACTAAAACTTACAATTAGTGACCTTTTTTATGACAAATTTTTCCCATAAGACCTATTGGATAATAAGTCCACTTATTAGGACCTACACGTAAGTACCCCCAAATTTTATTATCCGTCCATTTTTTTTTTAATTTTTTCTATCTGTTGAAATACCAAGCAAACCAAATCCTATCTGCTGAAATAGATACCCAAACCAACCCATATCTGTTGTAATACCAAGCCAAAACTAACATTATCTGTTCAATTTTTTTATCTGTTCGAATCTCTCTCTCTCTCTATTGCAATTCGTTTGATCATCATTATCATAATCAACAACAACAACAGAAAATCAATAACATCAATAATCAACAATAATAACATCAATACCTTACACACCAAAAAAGAAAAAAAAAAGAGTGGAAGATCTAGATGGTTATCTATACATACATATACACACAAATGATATGTTATTTATGCAAAATGAAGCTATCAAAAATCAAAGAAGCAAAAATCATTTTCTAACTATTTATTCAATTTGAGAGAGATCAGAGCCGCAATAGTAGAGATCTAAGATCGAAGATCTCAAAAAGTAAATCTGAGATCGGAGATCTCAAAAAGTGAATATGAGATTGGAGATCGGAGACCGACATGAACTCTGGCTCGCTGCATATGTCAAGGTAATCGCAAGCTGAATCGGAGCATCCGATGACAACGAGCTTGCCGTTGAGATAGAAGGGAAGAACGGCGAAGGCGGCAAACGGTTGAATCTTGGTGTGAAGCTTTGCTTGCATGGCTGGCTTGTTCTTATGCTTCAAAGCTCTGAAACTAAGGTTTCAAAACCAGAGAAAAAGAGAGAGAGTATTGGCGGTGGCGGTGGCGGTGGCAGTGGCAATGGCAGTGGCAGTGGCAGTGGCGATGGCGATGGCGATGGCAATGGTCGGGTCAGTGGCGGTAGAAGAGGCTTGTTGCTCGGCCTATTGAAAGTATATGACGGGTTTGACTGGTCTCCGAACTCGAACTCGCCAGAGTATGAATAAAGAGAAAAATAGAGAGATCTGAAAGAAAATGAGTCGAGGCGGCCGTAACCTCCTTTCCGATCAGGTAATGCGGTCAAACTATAAGGAGAGAAAGAAAGGGGGGTTTGGTTTGATCCGTGTGTAAGGATGGCAATTTGAACCCAACCCAACAGGGATCCGGCCCCCCGACCACGATTAGAACGGTTTTTTCCTGAAAAATACTCCCAATAGGGCAGGGATGGTAGTTGAAAATTAATTTCCAACAATTTTTGGGCCGGGGACGGTAATACGTTCCCCGTCCCCATTTTTGTCTTGAACTAAAATTACTATTTTACCCCCTCTCTCTCTCTATATATATATGTGTATGTGTGTGTGTGAAATTACTATTATAGTGCATGGATTATTTTAAGGGGATGAACCCATGGAATATATTTGAGAGATGCCTATTGATTTTAGAAGTTATCTTTGCTAATAATGTTGGCTATGCTTGCTACTTTACAAAATTCACAAGTGGTCTTTTTTTTTTTTAAAAGCAAAAAATAGAAGTTTGGATGTTGTTGTTTGTTTGTTTGTTTGTTTTTTTTTTTTTTTTTTTTTTTTTTGGTGGTGTGGGTGTTGTTTTGTATCTTGTTTGTCATGTTGTTGTTGTTTGGATGTTTATGTTTGGACGTTTATGTTTGGACATTGCTGGATTATGGCTTTATATATATTATTTTTATTTGTCTCAAAAAAAAAAAAATGGGATATGCAAAATAAGAGGAGAGGACAAGGGGGTTGATGGGTTTCCCGCCGAGGGATAGCGGGGCGGGGATAGGGAATTTTATACCTTCGGGGATCGGGCTGGGGAGTGTAATCTCTGGCCCCGCCCTGACCCGTTGCCATTCCTATCCCTGTGCACTGTGTATGCCATATATGTACTAAGTAGTTTGGTCATTTTGTAGAAACTTGTCATTATGGACCAGATATTTTAGAGTGTGGATCTTTAGGCATAAAAAATTCAAAATTGGATTTATGGAGCGAATGCTCTTAATTTAAAAAAAATAGACCCTTCATTGTTTAAAAAAAAAATACAATAAAATAAAAAAATTACGATTATTAGATCGACCTAATTTTATATTTTTATTTTTATTTTTATGGATGATACATATTGAAAGCCATACGAAATTGACGGTTTGGATTATCGAAATGGGACCCATAATTGCCCTACATATCTCTTAAATTCTCTTAGGTTGAGATGTAAATATAAGAGAAGTTTAATATTAATTAATAATATTTTATTTCATTTAATGGGTCTTAAAACTTATTTATTTTAAATAATCCACCAAAAATATATAATTATTAAATAAATTTAATTAAATAACAGGTTAAAAATAAAAAATTACTAAACTCAAAATTTTAATATAATATTAAATACAAATTAACAAATTAAAAATAAAGTGTTACAAAACTCAAAATAAATTAATACACCATTAAATAAACCTTCACATCTGTCCAAATAACACCTATTAACATTAGTCATATTTTATTTATTTAAGAGTCTTCCTAACAAGTGACTCTAAAGTACAAGTAAAAACAAAACAAAAAATTGTAAAAGACAATACACTTTTTGCTAATTTCAATACACTTTTATTGAAATTAATGAACTTGTTAATAATTTTTCATAGGGCAAATTACACTAATGGCCCCTATAGTTTGGAGCTTGTGTCACTTTGATTCTTGACTTTTCAATTGTGACACATTTGACCATAAATTTTGAATCTTGTTCCAAATAAGGACAATTGAAAATACCATAACTCAATTTTAAGGGCAAAATCGTCAATTTGATAAAATATAAACTAATTTGACAAAAATAAATGTCAAAAAAATATTTTTGAATTTTTTAAAAATTATTTCTACCCACAAAATATAAAATTATGTAAAATTGATAAATTTTTTACACATTTATTTATTTTATCAAATTGATTTTTATTATGTGTTTGGATGATGATCATGTAATGGATGATTGTTTTTATTTTCATTAAATTAGTTTCTATTTTTCCAAAACTCAAATATAGAGACCACTTTGATATTATTATTAAACCAATCCATTAATCAAAAAATTTAAAACTAAAAATATTTCATATATTAAACATATTGATTATACATTAAAAGCCTAACAACCACACATTACATAATAATCATCCAAGCATATAATAAAAATTAATTTGGTAAAATAAAGAAATAAATAAATAAATGCGTAAAAGATTTATCAATTTTACATAATTTTATTTTTTATGGGTAGAAATAATTTTTAAAAATTCAAGAATATTTTTTTGACATTTATTTTTATCAAATTAATTTATATTTTATCAAATTGATGACTTTGCCCCTGAAATTGAGTAAGTGTATCTTCAATTGTCCTTATTTGGAATAAGATTCAAAATTCAGAGTCAAATGTGTCACAATTGAAAAATCAAGAACCAAAGTGACACAAGCCACAAACCATAGGGACTGTTAGTGTAATTCGCCATTTTTCATATTTTCAAGGTATTTTTTACATATTTCTCAATATTAAACAATGCTTAAAGGGAAACATTATCACATAAGTTTGCTCCATATCTTACATGGTATCTTTTTACAATTGTTGGTTACATGCCCACTATTTCTTATTTTTTCTCTTATGTATTACATAAAACAATCAATAAAATTGAAAGGGCATACAGCCTAATTGAAATTTTTGGAAGATATGATAATTTTTCGCCTAAGAGACACTTGTTAGCGGAAAATTATACAATAGGACCGGAATATTACGTGATCATACTCCCTCATCCATTACCATTCATTATACCATCGATTTTTTTTAATCACTTAACATAAATAATTAATATTGCATCTTTTTTATTAGGAGTGGCGCGGGTCGGTTGCGGCCACAGAATTTCTAATCCGCCATCCGTCTATCAGATTGGCGGATTAGAGAAAATCAATCCGCATCCGTCCGCCAATCCGGCGGATGTGGATTGAGCGGATTGGCGGTTTGGTGGTTTGGCGGATGGATGGGAATCGGTTTGGCAATTTAAAATTTTATAAATTTTCAACATAATTCAACTTGTACACTTCCTCAAAAAAAAAGAAGAACAAAGTATTACATTCAATGATTTAAAAAAATATTACAATCACTGCATACCTCATCCATATACTACAATCACAGCATACCTCATCCACATAAAGCATTACAATCTGTAGTTCTTAAAATATAAAACAATTCAAACCACCAAAACCATGAACAGAACAGTAGTAGAGATTGTATGTCTCTGTATTGTTACATCTATATCTGGTTTTGAAAATAAAAACAAACCAGCATATATCATATTTTTTATTTATTATTTTTGGAGATAGATTTAAAAATCAAAAAATATAGATAAATAATACGTTTATTTTTTTCAATTCAAAAAAGATATTCAAGTTGAAAACTTTTTTTCAACAGAATATTTAAACTTTTTTTTAATTGAAAATGCAAACAAAATATTTAAACAAACTAAAAACACAAAGTCTTATAAATTACTAGGGGTGCTCGCGGTTTGGCAGTTCGGTTGCGGTCAAAAGAGTCTCAAATCTGCCATCCGTCCGCCAGATTGGCAGATTGGAGAAAATTAATCCGCAACCGTCCGCTCGTCATCACGCATCCGTCCAAAATGCAGCGGATCGGCTCGGTTCGATCAATTTTGACGGATCGATATATCTACTACTCACGTCTATTTTTTTTTATCAATTTTATTGATATAAAATATTACGTAACCGTATTTCTAAACTATCGAGTGAATGGTTAGCATTTGCCTTTATTTATATAGCCATAGCACAATAAAACCATGGATAGTGTGCTAGTGCCTCTTCTGTCTTCGAGGCTTCATTGGAAAAACTAAAGACTCCATTGGAAATTTTAGACTTAATTTAATTAGGGTAAATTATAAATACATTTTATGATATTTATTTAAGTTACAGATTGTTGCTTATAATTTATAAAATTATAAATATTTTTTGTCAGAATTTTTTATTTAACAGAATTAATTAAAAAAATAAAATTCATAATTACTCTCTTATATAATAATAAAATTACTTAAATTATGAATTAAAATATATTTTTAACATCATTAAAAATTGTTAATTGATTTAATGATTTATTAATAAAATGAGTGATTTGCTTTGAAATTAAAAACTTTAGAAGTGAAATGTAAATTTCAAAATTATGTAAGACGATTTATATTTTAATTAAATCTAAAAAAATGTATTTATAATTTACCCATTTAAAATTAAATTCATTAACTCCTCCTTGAGACTTAGATTAAGGGGTCTTTTGGCAACAAGTTACAAAATTCAGCTTTTTAACTTTTTAGTTTTTTTACACAAAAAGTCAGTTTTTTAAACCAAAAAAGTCAATTTTTTTGTCAAAAAAGCTAAAAAATCAAAAAATTAACTTTTTACCAACTTTTCAAAACACTCCTAAAACAAGAGTAATGATACATACCTCTAATTAGAGAGCTCTAAATGGAGCTATAATGAGTTGGAAGAGAGAGTAAAGAGAGATAGAGAGAGGAAAGTGGGCCCCAACTCTAATGATGTGGAGAGTATCTATGTGAAGGTGGGGCCCACTTTCCTCTCTCTATCTCTCTTTACTCTCTCTCTTCCAACTCATTAAAGCTCCATTTAGAGCTCTCTAATTAGAGGTATATATCATTACTCCTCCTAAAGCACGGTGCTTCATTCACACGTTGGAAGTTCCAGTGCAGCGCCGCCTCGTCTTTTGTGCTTCGTTGTGTTACAATTTTTTTAGACGAAAATAAAATTTATAAAAATTTTTGATAAGAATAATATGAAAATATCATTATTATAAATAAATTTATGTATAATGATATTTTGTTTTCTAGTGAAAAGTTTACAATAAATCATATTGTTATGTATAAAAATTATATATGAATTTTTTTATTTAACATTACTCTTTTTAGAGGGAGAGATTTGGTTAATAGTATGACTTATCTTTTTTCTTTTTTAAAAAAAAAATTTATATATTTTTTTAACTTTTTACCTTTTTTCCATTTGTCTATATTCAATTCTCTGATAAATTAAGTAGAAAATGAACTAACTAAATAAGGGTATTTTAGTAATTTAATCATTACATTTAACAGTGATAAATCACTTACATTTGAAAAGATAAAAGGGGTGCAATGTGATTTCAATAGTATTCAAGGGGTTTTAGTGTAATTTACAAATTAAAAAATTGGACACAAACAAAAACATCAAAAATAAAAAGGAAATTAATTAGAAAATCATACATTAATAAATAAAAATTTGTTCTCTATTTTCATTTCCATGTTGCTCATCTAAACAATGTATTTAAAAAATTATCTTTTCTATTTTTAATTAAAAAAATAGAAAATCTTATCATTTAAATTAGATATACCGTTCGGAATTGATTTTTGACAGCGAGACTCAATAAATTAACAACACCACAAAAATTTAGATTTGTAAACTTAAAATTTATTCAAAAATAGAAATCGACAATTTAAATTTATTTTATTCATAAATTCTATACAACCGAAATATATTCAGAATAAATTATAGATGGATAAGGGTGAGTGCATAATATTTTTTATAAATTAATAACCAAAAAATGAGGTACGGACAAAGAAGCTGTTACGGCGTAAAAAATGATGACAACAGAAATATACAAATGCTCTAGCAAACAAATCAAACCATATATGTATATTAAATATGAACAAATAAATATTAAACAAATCTGTGATTAAATAATGTTTTTAACATAAACATGTACATAATCACTCTCATACATTCCTCTCTGGAACTAACTAAAAAAAGAATAAAAAATAAATGAATAAAAAATCCTTCATCACATTCCCAAATAATTCAACATATATGTACATATATATGTTTGTTTTAAGAATCGGAGATCTAGTTCTTCATGAGCGCGAGAAGAGACAAAACAATCGAAGAGAAGACGATAACTCCAGATATCGGCAATGAGTACGCAGATCCAGCGTCCATTGACGGTAACGATGCTGGAGCCATTTCGAGGTCTTGTGCCGATCCAATAGCAGCGAAGATAGCGATGACAAAGAAAACTGTCAAAGCCTTGAATGAGCTCAATTGGGCCATTGTAGATCAAAGACAGATAGAGAGAGAGAGAGAGAGAGAGAGAGAGAGAATGGGAGAGAGAGAGTTTCTCTAGGGAGATTGAATTTGAAACATAAGAGATAGTAGTAGTAGTGATGCTTGTAATAGGATGAAAGATAGTGAGGCAGGAGGGAGATATATATATCGGAGTGGGTGTAGGCGTATGGACCCACCAAGAACATGGACAGCTGGAAAAGTAACGTTTAAAAATGACAATGCGGATGCGGAACCCCCCGTTACCAAGTCTAGCCCAATGTTTGGAAAATCGTTACCACGTCTAGCCCAATGTTTGGAAAATCGTTACAACGTCTAGCCCAATGTATAAGTAAATTGGAAAAGAGATTGAATAATGTTATATGTATTAATTTATGTATTAATTAGGGTTATTTTGGGAAGATGGTTATAATCAGTTTTTTGGTTAAAAGCTGATTAAACGTAAGAGAGGGAAGTGATTTATAATTTGGGAAGTGGATTATAACCCACCTCACAAAAGACCCCTTAGTGTACCAATTGATAATATGGCATAATTTAAGAAATTTTTGGCATTTGTAATGTAATTAATATGTGAGGTCAATAATAATGTTATAACTAGTGTTGGTATACTAGTTAGTACATTAATTGGTGCATGTAGCACCACCGAAAGAGATTTGGTAGACGGGATTACTAATTCAATTGTCAGATCGAAGCGGTCAAACCGTAACATTATAATTATATCATAAATATATTAAAAAAAATATAAGTGTAAAAAGAAAAAAAAAACTTAATTTAATAAAATAATAGAATTTTCAAATATCACTCATAATGAAATTGTAATTTACAATAATAAAGTGACATACTTTATTTTTATTTGTTGAAGATATTTCTCTAAATAAGTTGCGCAACACTTTTGACAAGCAAAAACCACCGGACAATCTACATATATATCAAAGTTAGAAAATAGAACATATTATAAAGAATAATGCTATATGCACAGTTAATATACTAGTTAGTACACTAATTGGTGCATGTAGCACCACCATATTATAAATACAATCATAATAATGAAAGTAATAAAAGCATTATACTAAAAGCAATTAATATTACCTATTTGTTAAACAAAAACACTATAGTCAAACTTGGCTGGTTCATAATAACCCAGTTCGAGATGCCGATTTTG
Source organism: Camellia granthamiana (assembly GCA_036172215.1). Taxonomy (NCBI): domain Eukaryota; kingdom Viridiplantae; phylum Streptophyta; class Magnoliopsida; order Ericales; family Theaceae; genus Camellia; species Camellia granthamiana. The sequence continues at coordinate 54,370 of JAXFYN010000892.1, forward strand.
TCGGTTCAACAGGCGGTCCATTCGATTCTTGCATTTTACACTGATTTTTATCCTAGTTCAAGTTTAGAGGTTTTTTTTTACCGGAACAAGTCTTGGTTGCTGGTTCAATTGGTTCGATCAGCCGGGCCAATCCGAATTTGTAAACATTGGTCCACCCTAAACTAAGTCTTTTACAGGATATAAGTGAGTGGTCTTATACGTATCTATATTAATTAATGTATTAATATGTGTTATGATATTATTATTTTAAAATTATGAATCTCACCAATTATGTAAATTATAAAGATTTAGAATTTCTAAAATTATGTAACATCATCCGTTAGGATACTAAATGATATACTAATTGGTGTGTATAGCTTTATTCATATAAAATCTGAAAAATATCAAACAACTGAAATTTTGAAAAATAAAAATAAAAATTAGTGACAAATTTTATAAATATTAATAATTATAATTATAATTATAATTATTTATGAATATATAATTATTATTTTTTTAATTTCATTGGGGCGTAATTACCCCTATAGAATAACAAAAATACTATGAATCTACCCTTTTCAATCCATAATTTACTCTGAATATGTTTGTGTGGTGGAAATTAAATTGATGAAGTATGGGGTCATGAGCAAAATGAATTTGAATCATTAATTATTTTTTATGGATAAATTATGAGTTCATAAGTCTGAATTTCTAATGTTGTTGATAAAGCAATGGGTTGTCTCTACGGGTGAGCAGTGGATATACCGATCTGCCCAAATTGATCAAATCGAACTGATTTGCCGCATTTTGGACGGATCCGTGATGACGAGGGGACAGTTATGGATTTTTTTCAATCCACTTAATTTTGGACGGATGGCGGATTTGAGGCTCTTTTGGCCACAACCGAACCACCAAACCGCGGGTACCCTTAGTAATTTGTAAGAAGTTGTATTTTCAATTTGTTTAGATATTTTGTTTGTATTTTTAATTGGGAAAGAATTTAAATATTCTGTTGAATATATTTTGTTGAAAAAGAATTTTCAACTTGAATATATTTTTTGAATTGAAAAAAATAAATGTATTATTTATTTATATTTTTTGGTTTTTAAATCTAATTCTAAAAATAATAAATAAAAAAGATGATATATGCTGGTTGATTTTTGTTTTAAAAAACAGATATAGATATAACAATACAGATGCATATAATCTCTACTACTGCTCAGTTTATAGTTTTGGTGGTTTGTATTATTTTTATATTTTTCAGAACCACAGATTGTAATACTTTATATAATACTTTATGTGGATGAGTCATGCTGTGATTGTAATATATGAATGAGGCATGCAGTGATTGTAATATTATAAAGTTTCAAACTTTCTTTTCTTTGGATGAGGCATGCAGTGATTGTAATATTTTTTAAAGTCATTGACTGTAATATATATATATTTTAGGAAGTGGACAAGTTGAATTATGTTGAAAATTTATAAAATTTTAAACCGTTAAACCGATTTGCATCCATCTGCCAATCCGTTCAATCCACATCCGTCGAATTGGCAGACGGATGCGGATTGATTTTCTTCAATCCGCCAATCTGGCAGACATATGGCAGATTGGAGATTATGTGGCCGCAACACCCACGCCCACCCCTAATTGACTCTAACTTAAATTTAAATTTGAGAGGATTTGATCGGTGAATGAAATATATTATTACATTCGTTTTAATAATTAAGATTATTTATTTTATAGAGTTATTTATAAAAAAAATTAAATCAACTCAATAATTAAAATCTTTTTATTTTAGGACGCTCAGTCCATAAGTCCAATTTTGAATTTCATGGGTCTAAAAGTCCAGGCATTGAATTACTCTATCTATAAGGACATGATTTTGTGAAATGCCCATACTATCCTTCTCTATTTACTTTCTACTTATACAACATACAAAAAAAAAAAAAAAAAAAAAACACTATTTTTTACATTTCCCAAACCCACTTTCTCTCCCTCCTTCTCTTCTCTCTCATCTTATCTTCTCTCTCTTTATCACCAGATGTCGACGCCGTGGATAACACCATTGGCCCCACTTCGCCTTATTGCTTTTCCCAAAAGTGCTATAGTCGTTAGTTGCATTGCCGCCACCCTCTCCTATCGCGGCCAAAGCAACGACGCTGTTGTGCCGGTCTCCACCAACATTCTCTTCGATCTCAGATCTGCAACGTCTACGATAGATCTGAGATTCAAACCCGACAATCCCAAATCTGCGGAGAAGGAGAAGGAGAAGGCAAAGGAGGAAGAGGAGGTTATGTATCATTTTTTTAGGGGACAGTGTTGTTGGAGACGCTGGTAGTGGTATTGGTGGCATAAGCGAAAATGGTTCATCCACTATTGTCGGTTCTCGACGGAGACAAAGAACTTTTAATGCCCCAAAAATAATAACAATAACCCAACGCATAATTTTACTTACAATTGATTAATAACTTCACCTCTTCTATTCCATTCATTTCTTTGATCAATACAAAATATGGCATATGCAACATCCATTCATAAATCCTAGATTCTAAATTTATGACATGTGACATTTATACATGAATTAACGTAAAAGTAAAACCAAATAGTTATATGTCCTAATGGCTACAATTATCCAAGTCGATGCTTTGGTATCCTAGAGTGTGGAACTTTATGCATAGAAAATCCAAAATTGGATTTACGGACCGAGTGCCTTTAATTTTTAAAAAATAGACCATTCATTTTTATAAAAAAAATAATAAAATAAAAAAATTACAATTATTGGATCGATTTAACTTTTTATTTTTATGGATGATACATATTGAAAGCCATACAAAATTGACAGTTCAGATTATCGAAATATGACTTGTAATAGCCCTACGTATCTCTTAAATTCTCTTAGGTTGAGATATAAATATAAAAGAAATTCAATATTAATTAATAATATTTTATTTCATTTAATGGGTCGTAAAACTTATTGAATTTTAAATAATCCACTAAAAATATATAATTATTAAATAAATTTAATTAAATAACAGGTTAAAACTAAAAAAATTACTAAACTCAAAATTTTAATATAATAATAAACACGAATTAACAAATAAAAAATAAAATGTTACAAAACTCAAAATAAATTAATACACCATTAAACAAACCTTAACAACTGTCCAAATGACACATATTAACATTAGTCATATTTTATTTAAGGGTATTGTTAAAATGACACATATTAACATTAGTCATATTTTATTTAAGGGTATTGTTAACAAGTGATCCTAGCGTATAAGTAAGAGAAAAAAATATTTGTAAAATACAATATACTTTTCGTTAATTTCACTGCACTTTAATTGAAATCAATGAGTGTTTTGCAAAAATAGTAAAAAGTTATTTTTTGGCTTTTAACCAAATTTTTTGACTTTTTGATGAAGTCATTTGAAAAGTTGGTAAAAAATTACTTCCTGACGTTTTTGCTTAATATTTGTTTATGTTATCACATCATCATGCCTTAATGTCAATTGACCAAAATACCCCCACCCAATTTACAAAATACACATTCATCTACGTAGCTCATTTCCCACCCATGGAGGGTAGTTTTGTAATTTCCCTGTTGACTTATAACCACAATCCCAAGCCATTTGCGGCCAGAAACGCTAAACCTTAGGCATTCTCCTTACAGTTAAAACGCAACTTTTTGCTGTGTTCTCAAAGTGAGCCATACTTTTTAATAATTTTTCATATTTTCAAGGTACTTTTTACATATTTCTCAATATTAAACAATGCTTAAAAGAAAAAATTATCACATAAGTTTGTCATATATCTTACATGATATGTCATTACAATTATTGGTTAAATATCCACTATTTTTTATTTTTTCTCCTATATATTACATAAAACAATCAATAGAATTCAAAGAGCATACGGCCTAATTGAAATTTTGGAAGACAAGATAATTTCTTTCCTAAAAGACACTTGTTAGCGGAAAATTATACAAGAATTCTAGGTCATGTTTGATTCACAAGACTAATAGTGAAGTATTAATAATCCTATAAATTAGTATGGTATTCACTATCCAATTGGATTAACATCCATTGGATTAATAATCCCACCCCTACCCCATTACTAAAATCCTACAAATTTATTGGATTAATTATCCATTTGATTAATAATCATAAACCAAAATATTAAAACAAACATAGGATAATTGAGCCCACGGATTAATAATCACAATCTCATGCTCTAATTCACTCAATCAAACATACCCCTAGAGTACTACGTGATCATACTCTCTCACTCATCACCATTCATTATATTCCTCATGTTTCTTAATCACCTAATATAAATAATTAGGGGTAGTTTGGGATGATCTAAATAAGTACACTTTTTGACTTTTTATGAAATATGGGTTGGATTTGAAGTAATATGTTAGAAAGGTGATGTGATTTAAATAAGATGATGTGACTTAAATAGGATAGTGACTTTTTAAATTTTTAAATTTTTTAAATCATGCCAAACAAGACCTTAATATTGCACATTCTGTATTAATTATATTAAGATAAAATATCAAGTGACTATATTCTGAACAATCAAATTGTTAGCATTTGCCGTTATTTAAACAGCCACAGCACAATAAAACATGGAGGCGTTAGCATAGTGAGCTAATGCCTCTTCTGGGGGCAATTTGGGAAGATTGATTGTTTAGTTTTTTTTTAATAATCTTTTCGACTTTTTTTATGTCATATCACTTATTTATTTATTTTTCTTTTACACAAAAAGTTAAAAAAAATTAAAAAATTAATTTTTTACCGTCTTTTCAAAACACCATTATGTCTTTGAGGTTTCATTGGAAGATCTAAAGACTTTCACTACAAAAAATTATAGTTTTAAAGACCAAAATATAGGGATAAGATTATATTTTAGGGATTAAATATTTTTGTTACGAAAAGTGTCGTTATTTTATTTTTAGTAACAAAAATTAGACATTAGTGATGAATTATTATCCTTTTATGACCAAATTTTTTGACTCAAAAAATAAACCAATTTGAGACCAAATTATTATCCCTAAAAATTTATTTAATAGTGATATTCTCAAAATTTTATCGGTAAAAGCTTTATTTTTAATTTTTCAGGATGACCTTTTAGCGACTATCATAATGACAATAGAAATTGGTACCTAAATATCATTTACAACAAAATTTTCACTTTTAAAGACTAAAATATTTGAGACTTAAAATAAATATAATTTTTAAAACTACATGCGGTGATTCATATTTTAATTAAACTACAAAATATGTATTTATAATTTATCTACTTAAAATTAAATTCATTCACTCCTTGAGACTTGGATTGAACCACGGTGCTTCATTCACACGTTGGAAGTTCTAGTGCAGCGTCGCCTCATCTTTTGTGCTTCGTTGTGTTTACAATTTTTGTTAGATAAAAAATTTAGAGTGTGACGTGGGTAGGTCCACAAAGGCCATAACCCACTATGAACAACCCAAGCCTACCACTTAGGCCCCAACACATAACCCAACTGATAAGGCCCAGCACAGTAAGAAGTCAACATGACATGAAGGACCAATGATATTCAGACACGTGGCAAGTAAAGAGCAAGCCACATCAGCAGACAAAGATTTGCAAAGTTATTGCTACTGCGTATCGCCATTAATGTAGCCCCTCACAGCATTTATTACTACAACACCTCTCCGTCGGAACAGCACGCCTTCACCTTGAACAAGATAAGCTACAACATAGACTTTTGGCCAAGGTGGCAGGTCGGAAGGGACAACGAAATGATCCACGAAATGATTACCAAAGGAAATATAAGCAGACGTTGAAGACAAGAAGAAGGTTAAACTTTCTATCTCTAATTCATATCTCTACATTCCACTTCTCTCTCTCTAACTTGCTCGTCGGAGGGTTCGCTGGAGGACATCCCGTTCCCCGTTGAACTCTTGCGCAGGTTCTCAGGTGGGCTTGACCACTCGGATATTGGCTCGAGAAGCGTGGATTAGTCCAACCCGTTCTGCTAGGAACCTGTTGTATCATAACTGTACTATCAGTTGGCGCCATCTGTGGGAAAGGCTTTGCTCCGTGCGCTAGTTGTGCTCATTGTCGCCGGAGACCCTGTTCCATTAACCCTTTCCTGCTACCCATCAAAGTATATGGTCACGACTAGATCCATAGTTTCTCACCAAAATGCTACCAACCACCTAGCCGACCCCCCCAATCCAAACAACCCACCACAGTACTTCATCAAGCTTACCAACAGTATTAACCGCATAGCCGAGCAAAATCAAGCCCTGATCAACGCTCTACTCCAAAGAAACCTTCATATGCCCCCCCCACCACCTCTAGATATTCCACCTAACCAAGAACGAGCCCTGAGCCATACTATCCAGCAGCCCTATCCTCCCAACTTGGAAGGCGCGCAACCTTCTCCTTCAAATATAAATCCACTACCTCCACCCCCGCACCGATCGATCCTGGTACCAACCCTTGAAGGAGAGGCCAGTAACATCCAGCCCCCGGTGCCCTCCGGTGGTGACCACATTCCTCTCTGGGATGTAGAGCTCCGAGTTATGAAGCTCCAACTCCAAGGGGTCATGCAGAACATCCAGCATAAACCCTCCACCATAGCAAACTCACCCTTTGTTGCCTCAATCCGGGCCAAACCTCTACCCCCCAAGTTCAAAATGCCCACCATCGACTCTTTTGACGGTACAACGGACCCAGTTGACCATCTGAAGACCTACAGAACCCTCATAATCCTCCATGCATTCCCTGACGAGATCATGTGTCGAGTTTTTCCCATGACACTGAAGGGGTCAGCTCGACTGTGGTTTAGCCAATTACCAGTAGACTCCGTCTCCACTTTTTAGCACCTCAGTGACTCCTTCCTCAGCCATTTTATTGGAGCCCAGCGCCAGCGATGCCCGGCAACCTAACTCCTCAACATTCAACAGACCGAGGGGGAGTCGCTGTGCAGTTTCGTTACTCGCTTCAACACCGAAGCCCTGCAAGTAGCAGAAAATGATGACAAGGTCATCCTTACTGCTTTCATGGCCGGTCTACGGTCGTCCGACTTCCTGTTCTCCCTCTCTAAAAACATCCCGACCTCCATGGCAGCCCTACTCTTCAAAACCCAAAAATACATGAATGCTAAGGATTCCCTAGCCGCCCAGCAAGATCCAATAACCAAAAACCCGACCCCTAGAGAAAAGAGAAAAGACTCAGAACCCAGAAATACCTAGTATAGTAGCCAAACACCACAATACACCGACCGACCCCCCCGTGCTGACCGGTCGGCACCAGCCCGACCGCCTGGTCGGTTCGAGCGGTACACATCCTTTAATTCCCCTATGGAACAAGTCCTCAATCAGATCTAGCGGGACTACCCCCTCAAATGGCCCCAACCTTCACGAACCCCTTCCAATCGGAAAGACCAGTCCAAATATTGCCGTTTTCACTAGGACCATGGCCATAACACCAATGAGTGCGTTAACCTTAAAGATTAGGTCGAGACCCTAATACGTCAGGGACGTCTTAGCCGGTTCACGGACACCCGCCCTCAGCAGAGGCAAAGAACTGAGCCCCTCAGAAACAACCGCCGGCGCATCCCCCCCGGCAGGCAGCCCAACCTAACCAAGGCCATGATCGCCCTCCACAGCAACCTCGGCCGCCAGGTAATCCCTTCCCACCTGTTGGAGAAATCAGAGTTATTTCAGGCGGCCTTGCTTGTGGGGGACCATCCCGCTCGGCTCAGAGGGCCGAACTCAGAAAGATAAGGCAGGGCTCAGACAAAGTAGTTGCCACGGTCGACTGACCCTCCAAACAGCCCAAGCAGTGGACCGACCCTATCACCTTCACGGACGCCGACTGTACAGGCATCCTTTACCCTCATGATGACCCTCTCGTCATTTCTGCCCTCCTCTCCAACTACAAGGTCAGACGAGTTCTCATCGACAACGGCAGCTCTTCAGACATCATCTTTCTCAACTGCTTTCGCCAACTCAAAATTGGGGAAGAAAGTCTGTCTCCCCTCCAAACCCCTTTAGTCAGTTTCACTGGCGACCGGGTGACCTCCATCGGCTCCATCGATCTTCCCATCACAATCGGCGAGTACCCACGGCAGACTACAAAGTTGCTCACATTCCTTGTTGTCGACTGCCCATCCGCCTACAACATCATCCTTAGCCGTACCGCCCTAAATGCCTTTCAAGCTATCACATCAACTTATCACCTCGCCATTAAGTTTCCCACCAATCTAGGGGTCGGGACTGTAAGGGGAGAGCAGACTGTGGCCAGGGAATGCTATGTCACCTCACTCAAAAAAGTCAAGCTGAAGGAGGCCATGATCATTGAAGGACTTGACGTCCGGGATGAGGACGAGCTGGTCAGAGGGGAACCTGTGGAGGAGCTCATTGAGATTCCCATCGACCCTGCCAACCCGACAAAAACAGCCAAAATCGGCAGCCAACTGTCCCCCCGAGCAAAGGCCGACCTTATTGCCCTCCTGATCGAGCACAACGATGTATTCGCCTGGACCCACTCAGACATGCCGGGTATTGACCCCTCATTCATAACACATCGCCTCAGCATTGAACCCCATTTCCGACCTTACCGCCAGAAGCAGCGCATTAGTTGGCCCGGCGCTACCTCCAACTGGTTTAGGACATCCACCACCACTAGCGGAAGCGGCAGCCTCAGTCCTCCCTTCAATGCCTCATCGTAAAGGGCAAACTCCCCCGGCCGGGCGTCGGATGGCCTCTCCGTTGACGTCGGTAACATTAGCTCTATTTCGGCGGGAACCTGGTATTTTTCGCACATACCCTCCAATTCCACCGCAGCCACCGTTGATTTGTCAGCCTTCGTATGCCAGTGATCTGGTTTCGCCTGGCTGATTGGCTTTGGAGCCGCTATCATGGTGGAAGAATGAGATCGTACCGCCGGCTCCCCCACCCTCTCCGTTTGCCTCTCCGTCCTGTACCGCTCCGTCAACTCCACCGCGGCGTCATCCACAAGTAGATCAACCCTGGTGGTTCCAGCTTCTTCTTGGGGCATTTCTGTGGTGTGTCTACGAATAGCTTCGGATGCAGGCGCAAGGAAATTCAAAAACTGTCGCAAGGGAGTATCACTTGCAACGAAGGAGTCTACACTTGGAATGTTTTGATTTTTCGAACAAAGATAGATAAAACGTAAAATACCAAACGCCCAAGGTTTCCCTGTATTCCTAGGGTCCCAATTAATTCTCGCCAGTTTGAAAATTTTCAAACATCCGCCAAAACTGTCTTTTCAACACCCATTATGACCTATCGTTTCACTTCTGGACCAACGCCTAACCTCCCCCACCACGAGATGCCGCCATGTGTACGACCACGATTCACTGCCCCCTTCCCCTATCCTGTCTTTTCCACTTCAAGTCATCACGTGACCTGCCGCATCTCGAGCCCCGCACCCTACCACCTCACCCTTCGCGGTCAGCCCTCCACAGGGTCGGTCCCTCCATTCGCTACCCTTCGCGGTCGGCCCTTCTCATGGTCGGTCCCTCTACTCAGCTACCCTTCGCGGTCGGCTCTCCTCATGGTCGGTTCCTCCACTCGGTTACCCTTCGCGGTCGGCCCTCCTCAGGGTCGGTCCCTCCACTCGGTTACCCTTCGCGGTTGGCCTTCCTCAAGGTCGGTCCCTCCACTCGGCCATTTCTGATCGGTCGTTCCTTTCACCCGACCTTTAACCCCCATCTTCCTCATTATTCCCTTTGTTGGACTAAAGCTGCACTTGGGAATGGGGGACTACTGACGTGGGTAGGCCCATAAAGGCCATAACCCACTATGAACAACCCAAGCCTACCACTTAGGTCCCAACACATAACCCAACTGATAAGGCCCAGCACAGTTGGAAGTCAACATGACATGAAGGACCAATGATATTCAGACACGTGGTAGGTAAAGGGCAAGCCACATCAGCAGACAAAGATCTGCAAAGTTATTGCCACTACACATCGCCATTAATGCAGCCCCTCACAGCATTTATTACGACAACACCTCTCCGTCGGAACAGCACGCCTTCACCATGAACAATGTAAGCTACAACATAGACTTTTGGCCAAGGTGACAGGTCGGAAGGGATAACAAAATGATTACCAAAGGATATAAGCAGATGTTGAAGATAAGAAGAAGGTTAAGCTTTCTATCTCTAATTCATATCTCTACATTCCACTTCTCTCTCTCTAACTTACTCGTCGGAGGGTTTGCTGGGGGACACCCCGTTCCTCGTTGAGCTCTTGCGCAGGTTCTCAGGTGGGCTTAACCACTCAAATATTGGCTCGAGAAGCGTGGATCAGTCCGACCCGTTTTGCCAGGAACCCGTTGTATCATAACTGTACTATCAGAGTGAATTACACTAACGATCCCTGCAGTTTGGGACTTGTGTCATTTTGATCCTTAACTTTTCAATTGTAACACATTTGACCTTGAATTTTGAATCTTGTTCTAAATAAGGACAATTGAATATACTATCGGATTTTTCAAGGGTAAAATTGTCAATTTGATAAAATATAAATTAATTTGACAAAAACAAATGTCAAAAATTTATTTTTGAATTTTTAAAAATTATTCTACCTACTAAAGATAAAATTATATAAAATTGATAAATCTTTTAGACATTTATTTATTTGTTTTTTACCAAATGAATTTTTATTATATATTTGGATGATGATCATGTAAAATTAATTTTTAAAAATTAATCATATAATTTTTATCAATTTTACATAATTTTATCTTTGGTGTGTAGAAATAATTTTTAAACATTTTAAATATTTTTTTGACATTTATTTTTGTCAAATTAATTTATATTTTATCAAATTGACGCTTTTGCCCTTGAAATTAAGTAATTGTATGTTTAATTGTCCTTGTTTGGAACAAGATTCAACATTCAGGGTCAAATGTGTCACAATTGAAAAGTCAGGAACTAAAATAACACAAGCCACAAACTATAGGGACTGTTAGTGTAATTTGCCCAAAAATTTAAAACAAAAACGCTACAGTTCCTAAACAGTTTATTTGGTTCTATTTTTTAGAAAATAATTTTTAACAAATTTTACCTTTTATTTTTCGTATTTTAATGCTTTCAATGATTTTTTTTAATATTTTAAGCAAATTTGTTTTAGACACACCTAACATAAATACACTTAAAAAATATAATATTTGTGAAAAAAATCTTTAAATATACAAAATACCAAAAAATATAAAAAAAAAAACAAAAAATTTAGTACATTTTTCCTATTTTTGTGTATTTATTAATTTTTATTTTTTTTTTCACAAATATTTTACTATTTAGATACATCTAAACAAGGTACATATAAAAAAGTAAAAAAAATTGCTTAAAATTTAAAAAATATTAAAAAAAAAAAAAGAAAAGCAAAAAACTTAATTTTTTGAAAACTGAAACCAAACATACTTTACTAAAATTTCTACCAAATGTCTTACATGAGTGTGGGACCTACATGGGACACACATAGTGTGGGTCCTACACCTATGTGAGATATTTGGTAGAAATTTTGATAGAACTTTTAGAGTTTCTAACATTACTCAATTTTAAATATATATAAAATTCATAAATTTCTTTTGATAAGAATAATATGGAAATATCATTATTGTAAATAAATTTATGTATAATGATGTTTTATTTTCAAGTGAAAGGTCAACAATAAATCACATTATTATGTATGAAAATTATAGGGAGATTTTTTTTAAGGTTCCTAATATTAAAATTTTATAAGACGAATGACATACAATATTTTCATAGTAGCTAACGTCTCTCAACATTTTCACAGAGAAAAATTCAACTTAGAGAAATTTTTCCTGATGCAAAAAATTTCCCCCCGACTTAAAAAAATTTCAATTTTCACAAATTTCTTTGTGATTATGCCAGAGTAATTTAAAATTTTCTCTAAATTAGGGCTGAAATTTCTCTGTGTTAGACAAAATTTCTCTAAGTCAAACAAAGTTTCTCTGAGTCGAATTTTCTCTGTGAAAATATTGAGGGACCTTAGCTAATAAAAAAAATATCTTTGACCTCTCATACTACACAAAGTTGAAGAGGGATGTTTTATTAATTTTTTCAAAATTATATACTTCATCAATTCCAAAATATTAGTTCATTATTTTATTTTTTATTATCCTAAAATATTAATCCCCTTTTCAAAAGTCAACGAATAAAATAAAATGAACTTACTATTTTGCCTTTCCTTTAAATTCATTAATAACACAAAAAGTATAATTATAACAATTGAAATTTCTAAAAAATTCATTAATAACACAAAAAGTACAATTATAGCAATTGATATTTCTAAAAAAATGTACTATCAAAGGGTACTTTTAAAAAATTAATATTTTTAAAATGTAATAATTGTATTATAAAAAAAATCAAATTTCTCAAAAAAGACTATTATTTTGAGACGAAGAGAATATGGTTTTTTTTTTTTTTTGTTTATATAGTATTATTCTTTTTAAATGGAGAGATTTGGTTAATAGTACAACTTATCTTTTTCCTTTATTTATTTATTTTTATCTTTTTATCTTTTCCCATTTGTATATATTTAATTCTCTGCTAAATTAAGTAGAAAATGAACTTATTAAATAAGGGTATTTTAGTAATTTACTCATTACATTTAATTTAACCGTGGTAATCACTTTTATTTAAAAAGATAGAAGGGGTGCAGTGTCATTTCAAAAGTAGTCAGGGTGGTTTTAGTGTAATAGACGGGAGCTGCTATTTACACACACACAACCCCCTCTCCACACACACTTAATGAAGGAGGTGTGTGGAGAGTGTAGAGAGGGGGGATGTGTAGAAAGTGGATGTGGGGTGTGCAAATAGAAGCTCCCGTAATAGACACAAACAAAAATATCAAAAATAAAAAGGAAATTTATTAGAAAATCATAGTGCGTATGATTAATTAAATTTATTAGGAAATTTATTAAATTTATTAAAAAGGAAATTTAATAAATAAAAATTTGGTCTCTATTTTCATTTTCTTGTTGCTCATTCTAAACAATGTATTTAAAAGGTTATTTTTTCTATTTTTAATTAAAAAATAGAAAATCTTATTATTTAAATTAGATATACGGTTCGGAGTTGATTTTGACAGGGGCGGTGCTTCAGACCCCCAGTGACGTGGCGCACTGGGGTTGGCCGAAAATAAAAAAAAAAAAAAATAGTTTTTTTTTTTTTGGGCCAATGGGAGGGCTACACACACGACCCCCAGTGACCCCCACTGGGGGTCTGAGGCATTTTTCATTTTGACAGGGAGACTAGGTAAATTAACACTATTACAAATTTTGATTTGTCAACTAAAAATTTATTTAGAAAAAAATTAGCAGTACAAATTCGTTTTATTCATAAACTTCATGCATTATTAATTCAATATTCATCACAAAAAAATATTAAGGATAAATTATAAATCGATAAGTTTGTAATAATTTTTTATAAATTAATAACCAAAAAATGAGGTACGGACAGAGAAGTTGTTGCCGCGTAAAAAATGATGAGAACAGAAATATACAAATGCTCTGCAAAACAAATCAAACCATACATGTATGTTACATATGAACCAATAAACATTAAACAAATCTATGATTAAATAATGTTTTTAACATAAACATGTATATAATAAGTATAATCACTCTCATATCATTTCCCTCTGGAACTAACTTAAAAAAGAATAATAAATAAATGAATAAAGAATCCTTCATCACTCTCCAACAAACAATCCCAAAAAATTCAACATATATATATGTTTGTTTTAAGAATCGGAGATCTAGTGCTTCATGAGCGCGAGAAGAGACAAAACAATCGAAGAGAAAACGATAGCTCCAGATATCGGCAATGAGTACGCAGATCCAGCGTCCATTGACAGTGACGATGCTGGAGCCATTTTGAGGTCTTGTGTCGATCCAATAGCAGAGAAGATAGCGATGACCAAGAAAACTGTCAAAGCCTTGAATGAGCTCAATTGGGCCATTGTAGATCAAAGAGAGAGAGAGAGAGAGAGAGAGAGAGAGAGAGAGAGAGAGTTGCTCTAGGGAGATTGAATTTGAAGCAGAAGAGATAGTAGTATAGGATGGAAGATAGTGAGGCAGGAGGGAGATATATATAGGAGAGGGTGTAGGCGTGTGGACCCACAAAGAACGTGGACAGCTGGAAAAGTGACGTTTGAAAAACGTGAAACGGTCGACTCTTCAAACTCGAAAGGCTGGCCAGATAGGAAAATGACAACGTGGATACAATTTTTTGAAATTTTTTTTTTAAAACTCAACTCTAAAACTCAAACCAAACATAGCCAGAAGCTTTGTTACCATGTCCAACCCTGAACTGAGTTTTTTACCGGATACTAGTTGGACCTTAATGTCGCAGTTACAATGCTTTCAGAAATTTTTATATATATAATATGAGGTTTTTTTTTTTTTAATTTTAAATTTTTTTTTATCAACAAAAAATTTATTAATAAGATAAGTACAAATTGAAGAGAAAAATATGATCAGTTCAAAACAAGAACCATACTACACATTTCCAACACAAAACAATCACTCAACTACAATCATCTCCCATTTAGTTTTCTTCGTATTAAAGATTAAGTCATTTGTTGCCTTCCACAATGCCTATAGAATTGCAAAAAACACTCCCAAATGTTCCTTTCAACAATCAAGGCAACCAACTCTTTAACACCAGTGTGCCACCATCAACCCTACCATTGTGGCCCTTCCACCATTACATCAACTGTTATTAGCACCCATCCCTACATTGTAACCACTACTCCAACTCTAACCAGACATCACAAATTCTACTCCAACACAAGAAATGCTGATGCCATCCTTTCATAATACTTCAAAACTATCAAAATCACATTCTTTAGGCACCATTTCTAATAGCTTTACAGTAGCACACATGCGCTTACAAAATGCCATATGTTTGAGTTTCTCATCCAATCATGCTTCGTAAAATTCAAAATTTTGGTCCCACCACAATGCTTTTTTCTAAAAAACCCCAATTACAAAATATATGCACTTTTTTCCTTAATATAGTAAGAAACACAACTCCTTTATCACAAAAAAATATTTCTTGATTCCACCTAACCAAAAATTTGTTCTTAAAAATTTCAAATAAAATGTTCTTAAAAGTTTTACTTATCAAGAAAAAAAAAAAAAAAAAAGTTCCTAAAAATCAAAACACTAACGCTACGCATTTCCTAGTCTGAACAAGAGCATTATTATCCTAATCAGCTAAAAAAGCTTCGACCTCATTTGATATTTCAATGATGCATCATAGCCATTCTGTCATTTCTTTGCTAACCCAATCTGTGACATTTTTTCCCTCCATTCGTATTGTAATCTCTTCAACTTGAATAGAATACTCCTTTCTTCTTTTGAAGTAATATTGATAGTTGTACAAAAAAATTACATCTCCCACAATTTGTCTCATCCTGCCCCAAGATGAAACTATTGAGAATCCATGTGTCAATTGTTCAAATTTTTGAAAGCAAGAACTAATTGAAACTCTCAGCTCTCAAATATCAACTTATAGACCATTTAAATATTAATAAATCCAAACTCTAAATATTAAATATAACTCTTATTTAACAATATAAAAAAAACATTTTTGACTAACCTTTCAAAAAAAGCTAATATGCTAATCATTATATAAATAGATAAAGGCTGAAAAAACATTACATTTCATAACAAACATTTTTTTTTTTTTAAATCTTAACTAATCAAAACATCTGTAATAGAGGTGGACTGCAATGACACAGCATCAACACTGGTTTTTCAAAAGTGAAATGATAGGAATAATAAATTGACCAATGGAAATGTGAATTATCAAATGCAACTCACATTAAAAAAGAACTAAACTAGTCTTGGTTAAGCGCAAGAACCCAAAGAACCCAATTTGATGTCTCAAAAGGGGCGTGAAAACACATAAGAACCCAAAGAATCCAATTCAATATTTAATGTGAAAAGAGACTCACAAAGTTAACATCTGTGTGAATGATCTTAAGACTAACGCTACAAGAAACCAATTCAATATTTAATAGAGCAAAATATTGAACTGTAAGTAAGAATTATTAAAACATTCTTGCAAGTACCTCAAATACCCAAATCATCTTACTCTCTTGTTTATGGAGATTTGGGAATAGATTAGCAAATTCTTATACCTGACCAAGCATTACAGCTCCAACTCACAACAAAGGCTCTCATAGATTGAATTTATTTTGTATTGTTTAGCATAGAAGAGGTTTTATTGCAAGTAATGGTTGAATATATATATATATATATAATTATGTTAGTGAGCTTTCAATTAGGGAAGCCCTCTAATTTTTTAGTTTGCATATTCAGGCATATTGTCAGGTGTTGTGCCACACCCATAGTATGAATTTTTAGATGTGTAGACAACTCTATTTTTTTGTCTGTCATTATTTTTTTTTTTACTATCTTAATATGTGCCATTTAATTTTAATTGCAAATTTGCACGTTGGACTTTTCATAAGAGGATTAGATCCACAATTAGAGTTGTTTTTCAACAAAATTTGATGGTATTTCACTTCACAGGTGCAAGTTCTGTAAAAATTGGCATTTGGATAGGTTTATTGAACTTCATTCTTTAACAGATATTAAATGTCTCATGGGATATCATTTGCTTTGAAGAAATTTAGATTTTTAACATTATATTATTGATTTCAATAGGTGAAATTTGTTTATCATAATGAATGAAAGAATGTTTTTGATAAAGAATAACATAATTAGCAAAATCTCTTGAATCATTATATGTCTAAGATTGTAATAAGAGTTCAAACTTCAAGTCTTCCTAGAAGCACCAATATATTCTTCACCAATTAATAATAAATGGGATGGGTTGGGCAGTCCTACAAATTCACAAACTGACCAATCTAAATCTTGTAATGAAAAGCTTATACAAGTTAATTTCGTAGTTTTAAATTTCAATTGCATATTATTGGTGTAAAGGTCTGGATATGTTTTTATTCATTTACTTGTTTATTTAGGGTTTAGGCATTTTGTCAAGCAGGTGGTGTGCCTAATTTGTCTATGCACTAACAGGTACCCACGAAAATAGAGACATGCAAATTAGATGTCAATATATCCATATATAGTAGGAAAAGGAGTAGAAAAGTTCTAAATTACATACTAGATTGTGGATTTGGGGCAATAATCTATGAATCAAGAAACAAAGAAGTTGAACCAAGACAAGAAGCGAAACAAAACAAAGAGTATAAACACACACACATATATATATAGACATGGCTTTGTGTACCGACTAACCGACTATCTTTTGCAACACATTAGAAATCTTTCCAGCAGCTGAGCAAGCAAACAAATTAGTTGAAGTTTTGGTAGTTCCAGAGGCGATATTGCTTGAATGCT
Source organism: Camellia granthamiana (assembly GCA_036172215.1). Classification (NCBI taxonomy): domain Eukaryota; kingdom Viridiplantae; phylum Streptophyta; class Magnoliopsida; order Ericales; family Theaceae; genus Camellia; species Camellia granthamiana. The sequence goes on from JAXFYN010000892.1 coordinate 71,779, forward strand.
AGCAATTGTTATCCGAGCGGTGCACCGAACAAATGAATCTTCTAGGAGAAATCAATTTCGATCGCTTCACAGGTTGAGAGTTGCAGCCTTTTCACTGCACATGTGTGTATGTATAAGCTTAACTTTTCTTCAATTTCCACCGCTTTACAGGAGCGTTATACCAATCTTATGCACTTTTTATATCCAAGCAGTTCTCTTGGAAAACATTAGAAAGCAAGCAGGAGCGTTAGACCGTGTTATACCATCCTTACATTCTTTTTATATAGGTTATAGATAAGTGAGTAGTGTTATGCGTATTAATTAATGTATTAATATATGTTATGATATTATTATTTTAAAATTATGAATCTCACTAATAATATAAATTATAAAGATTCAAAACTTTTAAAATTATGCAATATCATCCGTTAGTACATAAAATGGATACTAATTAGTGTGTATAGCTTTATTCATATAAAATATGAAAAATATCAAATAAGTGAAATTTTGAAGGAAAAAAAATACAAATCAGTGATAAATTTTATAAATATTAATAATTATAATTATATTTTTTTATGAATATATAATTATTATTATTTTTTTAATTTCATTGGGGTGTAATTACCCCTGAGAGGGTAATTTGTATGAACAAATTGGGTCGAGCTGAGTAATACTCGGTGATGGTTGGACTACGCAGTGGACCGAGAAAGATCTTAAGTAGCTTGATCCTGAGGGCCTAGCTAGCAGACGACCAGACAAAGTGAAGGACGTTGAGCTAGCGTTAGCTTGGCAAAGTTTGAGTGGAGGACGGATGCATGGTGTGATCAGCAATGAACCGAAGCATGGTAGCTCGGTCGAACATTTATAACCGAACATGACGATGTTGCTAACTCACTTGGCTAGCAGTGAGGAGGGTGTCCTAGAGATAAGCATTATCCTTTGGGAATGTGACTCATATGAGGACTTTGCTAAGGAGAGATAAAGTCCTACTAGAATTGTGTCATGCGGAATCTATAAAAGTTCATGACAGAACCTATTCTCAGGTATTGCAATTCATATTCTTGAATTCACAGAGTTTTTGTGTCCATTGTCTACTTGCCGACTTAGGCATCGGAGGGGTTTTCGGCATACACCTGCCGGCTTGCTTGCGTTTGCGTTTTCCAGTGATAAGACGACAACGTTTGGAGGAGTGCAAACTTGATCAACAGGATTATACGAGACAGATTATTTCGTGCTCGTACAATTGACGCTGTCAAGATGACAACGTTTGGAGGAGTGCAAACTTGATCAACAGGATTATACGAGACAGATGATTTCATACTCGTACAATTGGCGCCATTTGTGGAAAATATCACAGAAAACAAACCTTTTGATTAAGTTTTCCTTCAACCGATTTCAATGGCGCACAATGAAGACTTGACTCATCTTGCTATCAATGGACAAACTCCAGAAGGGAACATGAGGCGCGAGGATTTGCCTTTTGTTTCACCTATGGCAGACTTAGATCCTGAGAGGCGGAATCCTCACAGGGGTGTGCGAGAAAAACGGAGCTTAAGTCCTCGTCGCTCTCAAAGTCTAGATGGAAAGAGGCAGATGATGGATGTCTAGGTTCTAGAGGATCATGTAAGGGAGCAAGACGAATTAAAAAGAGAATTATAGCTGACATGGAGGCCATGAAACGCCAAATGAAGGGCAAGGGTGTGACAGAGGTGGAAATCTACGAAGGAAAAACTCGTTCTCGCCATTCAGGAGATCGAGATAGGCAAGCCACACCGACACATTCCGATAGCAGGAGCCTATGGACAGGTGATACGCACTCAAGGACCTCTAGGACTTGTTACTCCAGGTCTGAGAGAACAAGGACTGAAAGGTCTTTCATAGAGGAAAGCAATTACCGACCTTCACATACTCACCGAACCACCTCTCGGCACACCGAGCTGCCCAAATCGATGGATCTGCGAACTGTGTTAGAAGAAAGGGCACGAATGAGAGAAGACGCCTAGGCCCATGACCCTCAAAGGATCTCGACTCTACAATGGCTAGCACCAAGAAAGTACGGAAGTGTCGAGGTTGGAATGCTAGTACCGCGCCTTGCTTACGAACCAGCCGATAAGGCATTGGCAATGTTGCAAAGCTCGCCGTTCGTTCTGACAATAAAGAATGCACTACTGCCTTTAGGCTTCGACCAGCCTAAGTTCATAATCTATGAAGGGAAGTCAAATTCCTACATGCATTTGAGCTACTTTTGCCAAGTTATGGCCATACATCGATGGAACGAAGCTCTAGTGTGCATTTTGTTTTCGTCAAGCTTAGGCGACCTGGGCTTGACTTGGTTTGAGAAGTTGCTCGAAGGCAGCATTGCTTTATGGGCATAACTTGCGGAAGCATTTGTCACTAGGTTTAAGACAGACACCAAGATGCCTGTTGAGATAGACTAATTGCTTGCCATAGACATGTGCGAGAAAGAAACGCTGAAGTCTTACAACAACAGGTATTGGTAGACCTTCAACCAGATAGGTGACTGCCCCACCAACCTAGCTATTGCGTAGTATAAGCGGGGTCTTGTGCAGCTTTGTCTCTCGGGGACAAAAAGGGGGAGTAATATTTGTGGATTATGGGTTAGGTTATGGTTGTTTGGATATTGAATTATGGCTATTTGGGTTTGGATTATGTTCATTATCTCTAACTATTTCTTTGTGTGCATTTTTTTATAATCTTTGCAGGTGGCTCATTTCGCACTGTGTTTGAGAGGTTAGGAGTTTGTGTCTAGTGCGCGTGTTTGTTATGAATGATTGTTAGAATGTTTTATCTGAGAATTGACAGAGGGGGAGATTGTTAGGTCCCTTTATGTTGTCAATTTTGCGAACAAACATAGTTTCAATTGTAATTTGTGTCTACGTTATTTTGCTGGACCGCTCAAGTGAAGCTTTTATTGCTCAAGCAAAGAAGTTGATCTCTCAGTAATTTTAGGCGTCTACAAAAATATTGGGAGTTCTAATTGTATGCTCGAGCGAGATTTCCATAACTTGAGTGAATGCACTTATGGATTCCACGCATATGAGGCACATCGTTCAAGCGACCATTCCTGTGCTCGAGCGGTCTCTGTGACCCTGTTCATTATAAAGCAACGCAAAAGTTTGATTTTAGGGTTACAGCTTCCAGATCATATTCTTGAGAGATAGGGTTTTTCTCTACAGCCTTTTTACATGTTTCTTTTGATGTCTTTGTGAGTTTATCTCATGATTTCAGTCGATTACATCAAATGCTTGTTTGATCATTCAAATCAAAGAGTTTTTGATTAGTGGATTCCGATGATTCGAGCGTGAAGGCTTTGAAGGAGTTTGTCGTGGATTCGACTTGGGTGTTGTGGATTCAATATCAAACCAATCAATTCTGAGACAAAGGCGTTGGTGAAAGAGGCACAAGTTGTTGAAGACAAGTTTACATAGTGTTGAATAAATTGTTTGGTAATCTTGTTTATTTTCATTCTTCATGGTGGATTGATTAGTCGCGTTTTGTCCGTAGTTTTTTAATCACAATTGGAGGTGCTCTAACTGTGATTTTTTCTATGTAAAAATCATTTGTACCGATTTATTAATTGTGAATCAACAATCTAAATTACTTTCGTATGTACTAGATAATTTAGATTGTTAGTTTTGGTTGTTTGGAAATTGTTGCACTTAAATTTGTTTCGAATCACGAATCATGTAGATTTTTCATATGTTATGCAAATGCTTAATAATTGTTTAGGGTTATTTTTAATTAACTAATAGGTTGAAATTGCCTAAGTCGCCCAAAGTGCAATTTGGTTACAGATATCAAATGTGTCAATCCACCATTCAGGGTTTAGTTTTAATATATATATTTTTTCAAGCTGCAACTGGCACACCCCTGGTTGGGGTTGGGGGGAAAGTATAGTGCGGTGGTAATGGAAATGGTGAGGTATAGTTAGTAGCTTATCTCCCTTTGTTGTTGTTGTCGCCACTATCCTTTTCTTGTCTTTTTAATTGTATCTCAAATAATTTAAGTAGAAAATTAACTAACTAAGCCAAGATATTTAGTAATACTATTCTATTAAATGGTGTGGACTAACCAGGGGTGATAGTTATATTTCAAAAAATAAAAGGGGTGCAATGTGATTTCAATATTCAGAGGTGTCAGTGTCATTAATCCATTAAAAATGAGATAGATAAAGTATAAAAAAAAATTACAATCCCAACTTCCCAAACAGCGCCATGCCTTTTTTTTTTTTTTTTTTTTTTTTTTTTTTTTTTAAGACAAATTGATTACAAAACCAAAAATAAATAAATTCATAATCATTTTACTTTTTCTCTCACAAACATCACATCAAACTATAAAAAAAATCCAGCTATCTTTCTAAGTACAAAAAAATTTTTCTCCAATAATATTCTACAACTAAAAAAACCTACAAAAATCCACTTCCCAAACACCCACTGGCGGTGTTTGGGAACTTGGTTTTTTTTTTTTTTTTTTTCACTAAAAGACAAATTGGTTACAAAACCAAAAAAACAAATCCAAACAAAATATCACATCAAATCCCATAATCATTTCACTTTTTCTTTCACAAATATCACATCCAACCACAAAAAAACTCAACTATTTTCCCAAATACAAATTTTTTTTTCTTCAATAATATCCTACAACTAAAAAAACCTACAAAAAAATCTACTTTCCAAACACCCACAAAATAAACGTTGAGTTTTTAGTTTATTAATTTAAATCCCAATCTTTTTATTTATTTTCAATTTAAATCATCTAGATATTTTTATAAACTGTCGAGAAAAAAATTTTAGTCATTAAACTCAATAGAAAAAACTATTTTTTGACATTTTTGGTACACCTATATTGAGTTTAATGACTAAATACCATTTTCCAGTCAGTTTAACTTAACACAAATACGCAAATGATTTTAATTGAAAATAAATCAAAAGAACAAAATTTAAGGTGATAAATTAAAAACTCAAGGATTCTTTTTGTAAAATAAAATTAAATACCTTGCGGTTCTTTTTGTAATTTCCTTAAATATATATATATATATAAATATATATATATATGCATTTTTAAATTAACAAATGAAGAAAAATAAAAATAAAAAATTTATTAGGAAATTATCTTTCAAATACTTGTATTCCAATTAGTTTATAATATATTCTTGTATTCTAATAAGTTCTATTATTTAGATATTTGATCTGGGTAATTTTATTTTCACACATCAATTTTCCTCTGTTCACACACTTAATGAGATTCTTCCTTAATACAATTTTGTCTTAGGATAGAAAAAACCATAATACCCTTTTCTTTTTCCATTCAAACGATAATTTTAAAATACCACAACCATCTTTCATTGCCAACTCCACACCTGTCTTCTGTCATCTCTTGTCTGCTACCATTTTCCACCATAACTTATATACTCTCACTTGTAATCCTCATCGCAAACCACCTCATTTTCGAGATTAACTATAGAGGTCTAGGATGGAAAGGAATAAGCGGGAGTGGTAGTGGTGACAATAGCGATGGCAATGGCGTTGGAGGATTGAGAATGTCGACAAAGATGGTGGAGATTGTGTAGGTGAATGGAAGAAAATTAAAATTTTGAAATTGAAGATGAGGTTATTATTAAAATAAAGAGATGTATACTGAGATTTTATATATTTTTTGATGTGTGTATTGAGAATGTGTTTATTGAGTGTGTGCACTGAGAAAAAATAGCGTGTGAAAATAGAATTACCTATTTGATCCACCAAATCCTTATTCTTACATTTAAAGTATTTTATGGACAATTTTACCCTTACAAATATTTTTTGAACTCTTAACAATTTAGTGATGTGAACATTCATATTTGTCACTGACAATGCGAATGTTTACATTGACGTGTAAATATTCACATTTATGAAAGTTTCGTGATGTGAATATTCATACTATCAATGTGAATATTAATGTTTGTTTTACTCTATTATTATTAGGATTTTTTGGTAACTCATGAATTATTGGAATATTAAAAAATAATTTAAAGTAGATGAATCGATAAAGAATAAACAGCGATTTATGAAAAAATATCGCAATAAATATTCAACCAACAAAAAAAAAAAAAAAAAAATTCCCAATAAAAATCTATGTGATTTTAAAGTTTCATTTGATATTGGCTAATATAACAAACTTTTTTGTGTTGGAACTTTTTTAACCTTGCTTTTTTAGTCTCATTTGGTTTGGATTTTTTAACTTTTTTGACTTTTGAAAGAGAAAAAGTGTAATGATTATGGATTGAATGTGATATTTTATTTTATTAGTTTATTTTGTTATTTTGTGCTTTTTTTAGCCTCAAAATGATAGCCAAACCGGGGCTAAATTAAAAAATGAGACATGTAAAAGTATATGTCCACTTTCAAGAAAACTTTTAAATATAGAAACTAGGGCAAATAGAAATATATATCATATAAAATGCTTGTAATAAAACTTCCTTGAAACATTGTACCTTATTATTTGAAAAAGAAAAAAAAAAAAATCATTGGTTGATTCGTAAGGAATTGCTCAATTATCACAAGAAATGAAACTGCTATTATCATAATGTTTTTTTCTAAAACTTTAGTTAATTGGCCACCAGTTGAGATAAAATTTAGCTATGTCCCCTCATATTGCATATTTTTTTGGATAAATTACCAATAGATCATACTTTTGAGACTTATTTCCCATTAAGTCCTATTGATAAATTTATTAAGTGATAAAGATAAATTTATCAGTCTTTTATTTTTATGAATAAATTTATAGTGATAAATTTATCAGTCTCTTTGTTTTTATGAATAAATTTATAGTGATAAATTTATCAATCTCTTATTTTTATAGTGTTAAATTTATTAGTTAGGACCTGTAGGTAAATAAGTCTAGTTAATAGGACTGATTGGTAAGTACCCCTATTTTTTTCGACTGTTTATCACTTGTGTCTATCATCTCGCCCAAACCTTTCGAACAAGCAAATAACAAATATTATTTTGTTTTCTAAATTTTTAGAGGAAAACATTATCAGGATTACTTTTTCAATTATTTTGTTTAACAAGATATATATACATATAATTGTATCTAAAATTTATTTTCTATTTTTTTAATTAATAATGTAAAAATCTTGCTATTATTTAACGGAAAATTTCAGTTCAGAAATATTTTGAAAAATAATTATAAACAAATGACAAATTTTATAAATATTAATAATTAAAATTATAAACTATTTTATGATTATGAAATAATTTTATAAAATTATTATTGTTGTGTAATTTCCCCTTTATTTAATTAAATAAAGTCATAAAAATTAATGACTGAAAAATGACGTATGGATAGAGGAGAAGTAACGGCGTAAAAAATGCAGAGAACAAAAACAGAGAAATGTCCTACCAAACAGATCCAGTATCTATATATGAATCAATAAACACTACAAAAATCTTAGACAAAAACATATATTAATAATAATCACTCTCATTCCCCTCTGTGAATACACTAAAGAATAATAATAGTAAATAAAGAATCCATCACACTCCAACAAACAATCTCTAATAATTCAACAAATATATATGTATGTTTGTGTGAATTGGAGATCTAGTTCTTCATGAGCATGAGAAGAGACAAAACAATCGAAGAGCAGACGATAGCTCCAGAGATCGGCGATGAGTACGCAGATCCAGCGTCCATTGACGGGGACGGTGCCGGAGCCACCTCTAATTCTTGCGCCGATCCAATAACTGAGAGAAATGCGACGACCACAAAGATCGTCAAAGCCTTGAACGAACTCAATTGGGCCATCGCAGATCGAAGGTATATATTAAGAGAGATCAAGAAAGTGTTTCTAGAGAGAGAAGAAAACAAATGGATACTGAAATACAAGAGATAGTAGTGATGCTTGATGGAAGATGGTGGTTTAGAAGGGAGATATATATAGGAGAGGGGAGGGTGTAGTAGGATTGTGGGGCCATGAAGAAAGTGGACAGCTGGAAAAGCAACGTTTAAAAAACGTGAAATGAAACGGTCGACTCTCCAAATTCAAAAGAGCACCTCTACGCTCCAAATCGGATTGGAAGGTGATATTAAGCCTTTGTGGATCCATTATAAAATTTGTATTAATAATTCGAACTGTTTGGTATATAGAATTCATCAAATATTTAATTCTTATAAAAAATTACACTGATCAGATATTGATATTTATCAGATCATATTATGTTAATAATAAATATGATTTTAAAAATAAATTATTTACATAAATGTAATCCGATTAAGTATCTATTAATATTCGATCAATATAATTTTTTTACAAAAATAAAATATTCAACAAATCTTACGTATTAAACTATTCAAATCATCAATACTATTGCCATGATGAGCCCATAAAAGTCTAACAGCACCCTCTAATGGAAAAACTCAATTAGAGAGGAGGAGCGTGTTCCCAATTCAAAAGGTTGGCAGATAGGAAATGGACAACGCAGATACGGAACCTTGTCTATTTATCTTGTTCAAACCTGAACTGAGTAGTTCAAAAAAAAAAAAAAAAAAAAAAAAAAAAAAAAAGAAGCCTGAACTGAGTCGTTTACCTATCATTATCAAATGACCTATTAATTCTTTTTTGAAAAAATTATAAAAAAAATTCCAAAATTTGATTATACTAACAAATGAAGCCTTAAAGTTTTAATTTGTTCAATTTGAACACTAAATCATCAGTCAATCTCAGTTACATTGCCTAACTGAAAAAAGAAAAAAAAAATAACACGTGGCACAACTTTATTTGTTCCCTAACTTGACACAATTTACAAACTTCAACTTTGAGCTCAATCACACCAAATCTAAAACTCATCTTATCAATGATTCATTACACCCAAACCACACATCATAAAACTTGCCATACACCATATCACATATGAATATGCCCTTTCTGCTTTCCATCTGCTTCTCTCTCTGCTGGAGAAGAGCCTCTACTTTATCTCAATTCATCCCAAAATTAACAATTGGGTTTCCAATTACACATTCTGGTGTATATATATATATATTGATGGACATATAATATTGCTTTACCAGTTGGGTTTCCAATTCCACAAACAACATTGCTTATGCATATATGTGGACATATGACATTGCCATCTTCATCTTATTAACAATCCGCTTGAAAGACTCATTGGATTGGTCAATTGTGTGAATTTTTTTTTTTCCCCAGCGAGTTAATTGTGTTCGATACAGCTCAATATTTTT
>JAXFYN010000893.1:0-24000 GCA_036172215.1 Camellia granthamiana
AGATTGGTTGGTAAAGGTCACCAACTCCAGTTTCAAAGGCATAACTCGACGGATAGTTCTTCAATTCCAATGGATATAGTTGAATTAAAACACATTAACCCCTAATTAAATAAGGATGAGTTTTGGGGTCATTACACTTTATCTGTTTACTTGTGCATTCATTTTATATTGAATTGTGCAACTTCGCCTCTCGGCCATCACGCATTGAAATGCACGATTGGTGGCCTGAGGGTCGAGAACTACACTCCCTTGAGCTCATGAAATGATAGGGAGGGTGGTTGTGCACACATATCTTGCAATTACATTGACATGCCCTTTCTTGCTCTCTATTGCAGCAAACTGGAATTCTGCAGCAACAACTAGCCGGCCAGCCAGAAAAACTAGCTGGCCGACCACTTTTTCTGGCTTTCTGCAAGAAAAGTGGTCGGCAGGTGGCTAGAGAGACCAAAAGTGGTCGCCCACCCTCCCACAGGGTTCCCAAGGTGAAGTTTTAGCTTGCTGGAGCTTAGTGCAAGGTTTTGAAAACAATTGCAAACAGAGGCAAATCGGGGCATCGCATTGGATTTCCAAACGAGGTGACCAGACATGCATGCATCCTTCTCCCTTTGAGGCTCCTGTTTTATTTCTTTCCTTAGCTACCATGCTTAGATAGCTAGCTTCTACATTTGGTTTGTAACTTAATAGTTAATGTGTTTAGCTATTCAATTTTTTTTTGTAATAATTAGTTAACTAGGATTAGTTAATTAATTTGTTTTGTAATAATTAGTTTAATTAGCTTAGATTAGCTAGTTAGCTCTTTATTCGGTCCCTCCCTCGAGAGGGCGTATTGTTGTAATAAGCGTGCGTGTGTGTGATGCATGTCTTCAAACCCCCATTTCTTTCTCCCTTTTACTTAACCACTTACGATGGTTAGTTTTAGGGCATATTTTATTTAGCATACCTTATGTTTTGTATGTGTGCATCCATTCATCTGTTTTGCATGCACCGAACTCAGGGCATCATACTAACTGCATTGTATTTCAATTCCTATTTGAATACATGTATCAAGTTGCATTTCACATGACATCTTAGGATAGCCGAACCTATTTAGCTGCATTTTCGCATGTGTTGCATTAGCCATCTTAACATGAACTAGGATCATGCATGATTTCTAACTAGTTCTCTGTTTTGGCTTGGAGTACACTGTGAGTATTTACGCTTTAGCATACTGCATGTGTGTTAATGTTGCCATGAAAGCATCCTTACCATGAGGCTAATTGCTTATGTGATTAACTGCCTAAATGCCTGTGGGTGAAGGTTGGATTGCTTGAATTGGAACAATTCATTGAAATCCATGTTTTAGCTACTTGCGAGTAGCAAACTTTAAAACATTTTTCAAATGAACATGCAATGTTTTGTTCCAAATTAGGCGATCTAGTCTATACTTGTTTGCCGTGCGCATCACATAGTAAGATTAGCTAATTAATCGGAATAAGAACACATGTGTTTTCAAAAACAAGATATCATGTTAGTAAAGGCCGATCTTTGATCGAGCGAGCGGGGGTGCTCATTGCATGACCTTCCCCTCTCGTACCCAAGTTCCCAAGCCGAGGCAACTTTGGTGATGATGGACACGTGGCCTTCGGCACGAGTCAGGGTTTCCTAAATTTCCCATAAACAAAATATTTAGGTCGCGACTCTGTATCTGGCAAAGCAGTCCATGTTTGGCACTTCTTTATAAAAATCAGTTTTCCAAAACGATTTGTCGGATTTGGACTCTTTGGTGATTTATCAATCTTGCATTGCACATTGTAAGATTAGATTTAGAACCGTGACATTGAGTCGGAACTGTAGTAGCTCAGAACAAAATGAGATCCCGCGCCCCTCGCAGGCGCGCGGATATCGGAGAGTTCCCGGGAGCGCGTCTACAACAAGAAAGTCAAATCCAGAAACCTCAAAAAAGGAGATATGGTGCTTAAAGACAACCGAGCTCCCATCCATGACCCTAGGGGCAAGTTCTGACCCAATTGGACTAGTCCCTACATCATCAAATCTATCTAGTCAGGAGAAGCAATCATTCTTATGGATTTGGATGTTTTGGAATTCTTGTAATCGATCAACATGGACCAGTTGATGAAATACTACCCTTGAGAGGCTCGCTAGGCCGAAAACCCGGAAGGGTGACCTAGGCAAAAGTTAGAGCATAAAAAATTGGAAATAAAGAAAAATAAAGCTCGCGAGGTTAAAAAATTGAAAAGGCAGCTTTGGCAAAAGTTAGAGCACAAAAGGAGAGAGTAAATACTCAAGGGAACCCTAATCGAACTATGTAAGGCCTCATTTCCATTTTCGAGATACATGGAAACTTTATCTCGAAGTTTGGCCATAACCATTTTCGACTCAACTGTCATGTCCATTTGTTTGATTGGTCCACATTTTTCCATCATTTGGTAGCTTGGTTGTGTTACCTCTATTTGGCAGAAGGGCCAGTTGCAAGATAGAGCAGTGATCATGAATGCAGTTGTGGGCAGTTGTGATATTTTTTGATTCGAGGTTGTAAGTCTTGAGAATTGATTCCATGTGTGTCAGGTAATGACTGTCTGTGAAAATTGTTTTGAAGAGTTTTAAAGAAGCTGATTTTCTCAAAATTTTACCTTTTACAACACAGACCATTATTTGGACCAAAACGGAAAATTTTCAATATGCACAACTTTAATTACATGATTTCAACACAAGTACATTCTCCACCTCTCGGATTAAATGAAAGTTGCTTTTACATTATAAAAACTTGAAAATAAAAGTCAAAGCAATAAACTAGGGGCACAGATAAGTCAGGTGATTGTCCTTTGCCTCATGCTCGCCCTTTCGAAAGTCTCTACAGCCAAGGATGGCCCAACTTGTGTCTCATTCTTGAGCCAAGCCAAGCACTCGCCAGAAAGGGTGTAACTGAAGCTAGCAGCTAGGGCCAGAAGCTCTCTCGTCCTCCAAGCAGTGAGGTATCAAGTCAAGTACGAGGCACGAACTGGAAATGGAGCAGGGTATTCCACCCCCTCACTTGGATGGGTCTGATCACTTCTAAACCAGCATCTGAACTAGAATGGGAGGTAGAAGGCACAGTGTGTGAAGCCAATCAACTAAATACCCAGCTGGCGAGACATGATGTAGCTCATCTCAGTCAAGTTCAATCAGGGGCAACGCCAAGCAATGTTAGTCGCAGATTTTCTACACATCCAATCGCACCACAATCCCTTAATGGGAAAGTCCGCTAGCCGCGGGCAAAAGAAGTAGGATCTGGCCGAATACTCGGGGTAAGGGTCCATGACCTTCAACTTATCCATCAACCACACCTAGGAAGGGATAAAAAGAAGAGAGATCAAAGAATAAAGAAATGTGTGTTAAGAAGAAAAAGTAAGGAAAGGGCTATGAGAGAAAATAGAGAGTCTGTGCCGAAGTGATGTGAGAAATCATAAATAAGAGAGGGTGGGAAAAAATACTTGGAGAAGCAGTGGACTCCCCACAAACTGAGAAGTCTCTCGCCAATGGAAAGTGTCCAAACCCATCAAAGTTTCGGCCAATGCCAAACCTATGCAACTCTGACCCTCCGTGAGATGTTGGGCCAGTTCGATCAACCTAATGCTAGCTCTGCTATAAATAGGGGCAAGTAAGAAGTGTGCGAGTAAACATAAGCAGAGGGCGTGCTCACGATAACCTCACCCCTCGCCAAAGAAGGTCACTTTTGTCTCCGATACCGGAAAACCAATTAATTAAGCTGAGTATATCTAACTCCCCGTCGTGAGCCAAGGATCGACCCTTCTATAAAGTAAGCCCACACATCTGTTCAAGAGCCCGTGCATGGCCAAAATGGGGTTGAGGCATAATCTCCTCATTTCGGCGAGACTCCATTAATGCTTGAAACTCTTCGAGAGTTAGACATATCTCCTGTGTTTAGAAATGAAACACATGAGTGATTAGATCCCAACATCGGGTAGCAGCATGAAGGAACTGAAAACAAAGCAGCGTGTGGCTCAAAGAAAAAAGAGTGTTCATGCCGAAACTGGTGAAGTTCACCTTTTTCATACCGTCCAAAGTGGCCGTCTAATCCTTGAGCCTCTTAACAAGAAAAATCTCCATTTTTAGAGAAATTAGCAGAAAATATGATATTCTATTGAAGAAGAAGCATGAGAAGACCTTCATAGAGGATAAGGTTGTGTGAGTGGCTAACAGTTGTTGCCAGCTGTCCAGTTGCAAGTCTTGGTCAGTCAGCCACCTCACCAGCCGGCTGTCCATTCTATTAGCCGGCCGACCAAGTATGCTGGCCAGGCAGCAAGGCAACAATGTTATGTTGGCTCTTTTTGCTTTTGAGTCTTGTTTTAAGACTTTTGTATCTAGCAAGTGTGAATAGCTATGTTTAGGTTGTTTTTGCTTTATTTTTCCTTTATTGAGTTGTATTTTATACTTTGGTCGGTTGTAGGCTCAATATCCAGTTAACAACTCATTCGAATGTGATCATTCTCAGTTTCAAATTCAAATACAATCATCAATTTTATGCAAGTGTGGTGCCATTCTCGAGATGTTGTATAAAAAAATAAAACTCGTTCTTTTATAAAACTAGAGGGTTTGACCCTGATCATACTTTTTACAAAAGAAAAAAATACAAGTCTTCAAAGCAAAAAGTAAAAGACCTATTTGAAGATATACAAGTTTTGAACTACAAAGAAAAAGAAAAGAGTAAAAAGAAAGTGCGAAAATCAATGTTAGTCGCATCAGGTGCATTGAGAGGCCTTCTTCATCCTCTTCTGAGGAGGGGACTCAGGAGCACTATCACCATCAGCACCGTTGTCATCAGAGGAGTGGGACTCAGAACCGGGATCATCCTCTCTGCTCTCTAACCCAGAACCAGCCTCATCCTCCCCACTCCAAGACCTGGAGTGCCCGCTCATCGCCTCCTTAATACCGCTAGTCTTGGCATTATCTCCACTCAAAATCAACACTAAAGGTGAGGAAGTCTCCTGTGCCTAGGACTCTCTACTTTGACTCCTAGCACCCCTACCTCTACCCTGCCTCTAACCTCACCCCTACTGTATACAAGAGCCGGTCTATCTCTCCTCCCTGCAACCGGAGGAGGTACCGCAAGTACAGGTGCAGGTGGAGGCTGAAAGCAATAAACAGAGTATCAGTACAGTTTAGTGTAGAATCAGTATGAGATAACAAGAAAAGAATCATAGTAGTCAGATGAATGAGAAAAGTAGAGTACCTGATGACTGTGGTAGGCGAGCAGGGCCTTCGTCCTAAGAACCATTTGGACCAGGGAGTCGACGAACTGAAGGAGGTCGTCCACATACTCTACCGGCACCTACAAGTGAGTTTGGGCATCAGTATATAGAAAAGGGGATATAAAACACAAACTACAGGACAAAGTACACGTCGGGGTCCCTGACATACTCTCGCTCCTATCGGTAGTCAACCGGGATCTAGTGGGTCATCCCACTCTGCCGCCAATGTGTGATCGTGGTCGGCATCATAGGCAGACCTGCAACATGTATAGTGGGAGCAACCCCTCCAGCATGAGGCTCAGACGCAGGAACAACACCTCCAGTAGCAGTCATATTTGCAGCGCCTCCTATGCGAGCTCTGGTCAGAGGCAGCATGAAGTGAGTCTAGATGAACTGGGTGTAATCCCTGACCCCTCGAAAGATATCGGCGTCCTGTCCCACCATAAATTGTATATTAGCCTCAACTGGTAGGCTATCGGCGATCCTCATCGATGTAAGGGAAGAAATAAGAACAACGAGGTTTGGTAGCCCTAGGGTTTGATGCACGAACCTCTCCCCTAGATACCAGGTCCTACAAAAAGGACCCTTCAGCAAAATTCGCAGCATGGAGGTGTCCCAAGACCTGGCGTACTCGTTCCTTATCCCTGCCGACATCACCACCTATGGCTGCAACATCACCTACAAACAGAGAATTTACAATCGTTGGTTGTTGTCAGTTATCAGTGAATGGAATCGGTCAAAGTAGCAAAAATGAAATGGAATGGGCATGAGTTTAAGATTACCTCAGGCGCTATCACCATATTGAAGAAACAATGGTAGTAGGCGAAGATGGTGACACTGCGGCGCTGAGTGTGGCACTTGCCGTAGTATCGTCTGGAGTAAGGGACCGTTGCCTCCACCTCATCTCGTGGAATCGGGGCAAGAGCAAAGAAGTAGGCATAGACCCAGAGCTGCAAGAAAAGATTAGTTTGTAAGTCAACAGACAGTGATAGAAATACAGGCAGAAACAAAAACAAAGACAGAAAATGGAAAACAAAAAGCATGGTCTAAAATAGAAATAGGAATAGAAAGTATAGTGTATAACTCCCAGGCTCTCCAATAGCCTCCGACCTTGTTTCCCTTCTTGGGGAAACTGAAGCTCATGTAATCGTATAGAGTGGCGAAGCCAGCACCACCCTAGTCATAGAACCGCACCCGTGGCAACACCACTAGAGCACTGAGTAGGTATAAACCTACGGTATTCCACCTGTTCACAAACAAGGTGGTACTGAGGAGATAGATCAGGAAGCCCTAGGTGTACTGCTCGACCAGCTCCTGAGTCTCTGGCTGACTCCCGTAGAAGTGGTCGTAGAACCAACTATATCTGACCATGGCCAGCTTGTCTAGGAAAGGGCGCACTACAAGCAGATAGATCTAAGCTGCCTTCCAGTGGCCCATGTCGATGTCGAAGGGGATCGGATCACCCCCTACTCTCAGGCCCGTAAGTATGGAGAAATCATATAGGGTCATCGTTATCTCCTCTATGGAGGAGAAATGGAAGGAGTTGGTGGTGTCCCAATACCTATGCGAGCCCCGAGTAGAATATGACGAAGGTTGCCTTGTCAACCAACTCCCTGACTCGAGCGGGGAGCTCCTTGTACCAATCTCTCGCAATCATAGCCCCCATAGCCTCTCCAAGCAAGAGCATCACCCTGTGTTGAAAGAGAAATTTGTTAAATGAAAGGCAGATGAAAAAGTGTACTAAGAAAGCAAAGTGAATGAAATCTTAAAAATTCTTACCTCAAAGGCGTCGTGGGAGAGGTGTGATGTACGCTCCCTCAAGAGAAAATCCTCAAGCGCACCCCGAGCTAAGTCCTCGAACCACAACATGCCGCTAGGAGCTATCGCATGTGTGTGTGGATGGTATGTGGCTGGGTTAAAAGATCTCACTCTCAACAGCAGCAACTCAGGCTCAAGCTCTGTAGGGTAGATCTCCTCCGCGGCTATATCAATAGGGACATCTCTAGCCGCGACAATGGGTACCCTGTCATGCCATCTATATCTACAGCAGGTGGAACACTGGGCACCCCGTCATGTGGAATATCGTCATCCATGAGAAATATAGTGGGTGGTGAGAGGAAAATAAGGAAAATGAGAAAAATGGGTAGGAAACCCAAAAACCAAACCCTAGGAGAGAAAAAATAAGAACAAAAAGTGAACTCAAAAGAGAGTGCCAAAGACTAAGAAAAGCTCGAATGAGCTAAGAACAATGAGAAACCCAAAAACTCGACTAAACCAAATTCCAATCGGTCTAAAACGTTGAGGGCCAAATGGATTTTATGAATAAAGTTTGCATGGGTCGTTGGGTAACACGAGTAAAATGAAAATCTAGAGAGAAAGAGAGCCTAGAGAGAGAGAGGGAGAAAGTGTTCGGAGGGCAAGGGTGTGAAATATAGGGCCAATACTTGTTTTTAAAAAACCTCGGGTGTAAAAGCCCGATTTTACCGCCAAACTCAACACGGGTGGCCGGTTGCCTAATATATTGGTTGGTCGACCCATCTGTTGGCCGGCCGACCCTTCAAATGGTCTAGATGTGATTTTTGCTGAGATTTTGCATTTTTTGTGCATGGAAGGCCTTGTGTTCATCTTAACAAGGAAAATTGAAGAATTTGGGTTTGTTTCAGTTTTCGAAAATTCTGAGATTACGTTCTAGATGCACCGTTCCGGGTACCATTATTTCTCCAGAGAGGAAAATGCCCCGATCTCAAGCTTGAGTAAGTTGTATCCTTTACTGAGCATTTGAGGACCTCTGAACTGTAAGTTGGAGATCTTTGTGAGCTGTTTTCAAAACCACTGCTTTTTGTATATTATGTTATATGTTGTTATGTCACATGGAGCGTGCATTGCATCATATTTCGCATCAACTATTGTGTTGCATCCATGTGCATCATGGTTTTCATTTATTATGTTCACCCTTGTCGCACGAGTGCGATTTGGCTTGTACCCCTCACCCTTCCTACATGAAACATAGTTAGTGTAGACCGTCCCGAACTCTCTCCGTGCAGCCCCATTTCGGAGAGGGCGCAAATTGGATTCTAGCTACTACAGTTCGGACTCTTGTCCCGGTTCTGAATCTAATCTCATAAAGTGCATTGTAAGACTGATAAATCACCAAAGAGTCTAAATCTGGCAAATCATTTTGGAAAATCGATTTTAACAAAAAGCGCCAAACATAGACTGCTTTGCTAGATTTCAGAGTCGCCACCTAAATATTTTATTTTGGGGAATTTAGGAAACCCTGACTCGTGCCAAAGGCCACGTGTCTGTCATCACTAAAGTTACCTTAGCTCGGGAACTTAGGTACGAGAGGGGAAGGTCCTGAAATGAGCCCCCCCACTCGCCCGATCAAAGGATCGGCCTCTACTAACATGATATGTTGTTTTTGAGAACACATGTATTCTTATTCCGGTTTATTAATCTAGCTTGCTATGTGATGCACACAACACACAAGTATAGACTCAATTGCTAGAATTGGAACAACTCAATTTAATGTTTATTTTCGAAAAGGGTTTGAATTTGCCGCCATCAAATGGGCTTAGAAATGCGGATTTGCCACCAAATAAGGTGGGCTTAAAACATGATGATTTGCCACTCCAAGTGGGCTTAAAACTCATATTTTGATGAATTGTTCCAATTCAAGTAATGAAGCCTTCATCCACAGGCATTCATGCAGTTATAGCAATTAAGAAAATAGCCTCATGGCAAGCATGCTATCATGGCAGTCACTCACACACATGCAAGGATGCTAAAGCGTAAACACTTACAGTGTACTCCGAGCCAAAACATGAAACTAGTTAGAAATATGCATGATCTTAACTATGTCAACAATGCCTAATACAACACATGCAAAATGCAACTAAATAGGCTTGGCTATCTAATCATGTCATATGATTCAATTTGATAACATGTTGTTGAACACGTATTTAAGAAAGTATATTGAAATACAATGCAGTTTGAATGATGTGCCGAGCCCAGTGCATGCAAGACGAATGAATGATGCACGCATGCAAAGCATAAGGTATGCTAAGTGAAATGTGCCCTAAACTAACCATCAAAAGCTGATAAGTAAAAGGGAGAAAGAAGTGGGGTTGGAAATGTGTACTAGTGCTCCCAAGAGATATAGCCCCACGGTGTTTTCCCTATTCGCAAGCAAGGTAGTGCCGAGGAGATACATGAGGAAGCCGTGAGTGTACTAGGCGACCTCATCTAGAGTAACTGGCTGAAGATCGGTGAAGCACTCTAGGAACTAAATGTATCTCACCATCCCGTGGTTGGTAGTATCTAGGATTGCCTCGAGGAGCTAATGTTGTGTAGCTGTCCACTGCATCATATCAAGATCAAATGGAATCGGGCTGCCAACCCCTACTCGCAGGCCGGTGACCATCGAGAAATTGTACGGAGTTAGAGTCAACTTCCCAAGCGATGAGAAGTGCAATGAGTCTATGGTGCCCCACCATCTCTCCATCAGAGCCCCGTAAAGTAGTGGCTCAGCCCTCATCTATATGAGCCCTGATCAGAAAGGCCCAAAGTTGGCAGTATCGGCCAGTGTGCGGACCTCCACAGGAAGCCTATCATACTAGTACCGGGGGCCGGATATGGATCCATAGCCACCAATCCTCATGGCTATCACCTATAGGTTGGGCGTGTTATCAATATGTGTACAACATTAACGAGTAGTTTGCTTACGAGATTCAACATATGTGCAAAACAAAGGAAAGATTGCTTACCATGGAGGCATCAACGGACAAGTGCCCCGTAGGCTCTCGTAGCAAGATATCCTCATCTATCCCTGGGATGAGGCCCTCAAACCTCAAAATACCGCCTGGGGTCGGAGCGTGTGCATGGCTAGTAGGTGGCCACATCAAATGGCCTGTTAGCAATGGACGGCAACTCTAGCTCAGAAATAGGAGGGAGGACATCCTTGACCTCTATGTACGCACCAAGAACGGCACCAATCCCAATAGCAGGGTTAGGAATGGGGATGGGAAAAATGAGAAAAGTGGGAGAATGAGAAAATGTGCAAAAAGTAAGTGGGTGAGTGAAAATGAGTAAAAATCCCAATATCCAAACCCTAGGAGAAAGAAAGTAAAGTGGGAGTGGCAAATGAAAGGGGGAAAGAAGAAAAGTGTGGGTAAATGTGAGCGAAACCAACAAAAAAACTCGAACTCCACCAAATCAAATTTTGTTCGGTTCAAAATGTAGAGTGAGTGGGTTTTAAGGAAAAAATTTGCATGGGTTTGTGGGTTTCATGAAAATAGGGAAAATCTAGAGAGAAGAGAGTCCTAGAAAGAGATGAGGGTTGTTTTCGAGCATGGGTGTGTGTAAAATGAGGGTTGGGGTTGTGTTTATTAGCCACATGTTACGGTTTTACTATATTGCCCCTGTGCCGCCATCGTGACTCAGCCGGCTCCATTGGAGCCTGATTGTGCTTCATTGACTCCTGACCAGCCCCAAATGCAAACTTAGTAAGTTTCTTCCTTTCTTACTTTATTTGTTGTCTTGTTGGGCCTTGATCTGAATTTGGGAAAAGTTAAGAAAAAAATAGAAAGCAGAAGAGAAAAAATAGTGAGGAAAAGAACAAAAAAAGGAGAAAAAAAATAGTAAGGAAAAGAACCACAAAAAAAAAAAGGGAGGAAAAAAGTGAAAGGGAAAAAAGGAAAACAAAACAAGAAGAAAATAACTGAAAGGGAAAAAAAGAGAAGAATGACAAAATAGCAAAAGAAAAACAGTAAAAAGAAAGGGGGGGAAAAAACAGGGCAAAATGAGAAGAGGAAAAAGAACATTTGTTTTGTCACGTTATTTTGTAATTCGTTGTTTCATCTCATGAGTTAATTTGTTCCATTTCATGATTTGCTTTTTGATTTGTTTCATTAAATTAGAACTTGTTGCTTTCTTTTATCATTTGTTTTGTTGATTCATAATTTGTCGCTTTGTTCCATAATTTGTTTGTTTCATTTCATAGTTTGTTCCGTTAATGCATAAATTATACTTTCTGAATTTCACGCACCGCAAGATCATGGTCCAAATTGCATGCTTTTCTTTTAGGGACTGTATATTAGGCCTATTGTATATTAGGCCAATTTGGCCTATGGTCCAAATTGCATGCTTTTCTTTCAGGGACTGTCTTGATTTTATGAAGCTTTGTTTAGTTCACTAAAATTCATGTTCAAATCTTCGTCAATTCATGTTTCTGATTTGTATCTTGATTTGCGTGATCTCCGGGGGCTTCATTCTCCAACACCTTCCCGAGGATTAGATAATCTCGCTTTATTCTAAAGTTGTTTGCCCCTTTTGGATCTGATTTCCTCCTCTCACGTGAGACGCGTTAGGATTGTTTCACTCGATTAAAAACATCAGGTGCACCTGTTTGTTCACACCACCCTTCCTCCTCTCGCATGAGACGCGTTAGGACTGTTTCACTTGGTTAAAAACATCAGGCGTGCCTATTTATTCACACCACCCTTCCTCCTCTTGTGTGAGACGCATTAGGATTGTTTCACTCAGTTAAAAACATTAGGTGTGCATGTTTGTTAACACCACCCTTCCTCCTCGCGCGTGAGACACGTTAGGATTGTTTCACTCAGTTAAAAACATCAGGTTTGCCTGTTTGTTCACACCACCCTTCCTCTTCTCGTGTGAGACGCGTTAGGATTGTTTCAATCAGTTAAAAATATCAAGTGCACTTGTTTGTTCACACCACATTTCCCCATTTCGGGTGAGACGTGTTAGGATCTCGAGTCCCTCGGTTGAAAACCTCGGGTGCACCTAGTGGTTACATCGCCCTCCGCCCTTCCTACGTGAGGCGTAGTTAGGTCTGCATTTTCTTACATCCTTTCTACGTGAGACAGTTTGGTTCTTACTTTGTTTGTTCTTTCCATGTGAGACCTATTTATTTACTCACTTCTTTCCGTGTGAGACATGGCTGGATTTGTTTTGCTCTAACTTATGTCTTCGTTCAACATTGAATTCTTGTTTTGATGATTGCACTGTTTCATTGCTTGTTATTACGACTCAAATGTTTCATTGCATTGTTTCATTGCATAATCATAAGTTATGTTTTCTGCATATCATTTTGTATTTGTCCCCTGAACTGCACAGGTTTGATTCCTCGCATAAGGATACATAGGCTACCCTTGAGTTCAACTAATTGTATTTTGATCTATTTTCTTGCCCAAGTCTTACGAACTCGTCAAATGGGTCGTCTCTGGGCTTTGACATTCACTCACATCATTTCATGACTTTGAGCTCTGTCAAAGAGGGGTAACTGTAGACACCCCATTTTTGACCGCTCGTAAGACTCAGGCACTTTACCCTGTGCACTCGATAATGAAAGTTACATTGTGTGATTCGATTTCTCAACGAAGGAATCTAAGGCCGAGCTTTGAAATAATCCTAAAATCCTTCTATTTACCTTGTTCATACCTTAGAGGCCCCTTTCTGAACATTGTGCCACCCTACACTGAGCTTGAAACGGAGAAACTGGGCAGCACATTAGGGCACGACCGTGCCTCATTGGGAGCCGGCTGTGGCCATTTGGAGTAGGTCGTGCCTTGGTAGCAAGAAACACTATTCTGGGTGGAAGCCCGCCAGCTGTCTATTTTTGAAGATATTTTCGACCTATTTTGCTCAAATTCTATAAATACGAGGTTATATCTCTGTTTTGAGGTTGAACAATTTCCAAAGAGCCTATACAGTTACTTGAGAGCTCCTTCTTCTTGTGCAAGCCATCTTTGAGTAAACTTTCCATCTTTGAACTATATCTATACACCATACACAACCTCACACCTAAACCTTGGAACCTTGGTTGAGCCTTGAGCATCACAATTCAAGCTTGAGAGTGTTCTTGGACCAAGTTTGATTCATAAAAAGAGTTTGCCCTCTTTAAGAGGTAAAGGCTTGCCACCCTTTTCTCTTGCTTTCATATCTATCTCTCACCATCAATTTCTTGTATCTCTGTATTGTTTTGGATCCATTTGAAGTGTTAGAACTTGGATTTGAATAGCTACCAAAGGTGGAAAGGTTTAACACCCTTTCTTACACCTCACTTCATAGCTCATACCCTTGTCTTTCCACTTTTTTTTTTTTCAGTCTTCAAACTATTTTTCAGAGTTCAAAATAGGCTAAAAAAACATGGTTTAAGGTCTCAAAAATGGAGGGGCTACCTCTCCTTGCTCTTGTACACTAGCCTTGTGATTCCTTGCTATTTCCTATCTTTTTCTTGCTCTCTAAACATCCTTTTGGTCACTGTTTTTTTACATATTAAGGGTTGTTTAGGCTTGTTTTGCTTGTTTAGCCCTTAGACATCAAGCCATTTGAGTTTATAGCTCTTCTTTGCTAGGTTTTCATATTAAGAGTCTCATTCTTCAAATCAACCTCACAATCATGTTTGCAACCTCCCTCTTTTCTTCTTTTCTTTTGTTTGTTTGAGGGTTATATCAAAGGATTTATGTTATTCAAGACATGGAAAAGAGACTTATGCTCAATAGCTTAATCTCTTCGGGGGTTCATCGTCAAGGCGTAGTCCCTCTTTCATGCTTCAGATCACTTCTCGTTTGATATTCCTTCTCATATAATGGACTTAACTATCACTTTAAGACAAATTGATTAAAGAATGGAAAGGACTAATGAAATTGGCTTAAAACCAATGAAACCAACGTAAAGAAAATGAGTAAGGTTGCATGGATTCGGCCAAACGTTATGCCAAATCTATAATGTCAAGAGTCGTCACACACCAATTCATGATGTGTTGATAAAACTTGAAACATCTCTATCTTTCTCGTTAAGCTCATTACATGGTAGGAGAGAGGAGTGGTTGTTCATAGCATTTATTTATTTTTGTCCTATTGTCTCCGAAATCATCAAGCGATCAACTTGCTTATTGACGGTTTTGGAACTCACTTTTTGCTCTTGAGCCTCTCCATGACAGAGAACAGTAGAAGGGGCAAACAGAGCTCAGAAAAACTCTCTCTACACTATTTTCACCTCAAAGCACAAAAATAGGATTTTGCATGAAATTAGGGCACGGCTGGCCTTTTTTGGGCCTAACCAGGCCTCATTGGGGGCCGGTTGGCCTCCAATGTTTGGTGCACAGTGTGTTTTTACAAAAACAGAGGGCAGTGGCTAAAGGTGAAACAAGACAGATTCCAAGGAAGGCAAACAGAGTTAATTCTGAAAAAACCATCACACGCATGCGATCCTTGTGTATCTTTTGTTTATTGATGTTGTAAATTAATGTTCTCATTATTGTTGTAGTTAATTATTGTTGTTGTTATTATTATTGTTGATTTGTAATTATATAGCTAGTTAACTTAGATTGCTAGGTCATTTCTCATTCTAATATCCTTGTTGTAATAACTTAGCTATTTCATTCAAATTTTTAATAATTCATAAATTCAGACATTCGGACATTTATCCGAACCCTCTTGCATGAGGGTAAACAATGTAACAATTGTGTATGTCTTTCAACCCCATTTCTTTCTCCCTTTTATTTACCTGCTTATGATAGATAGCTTAGAGCATCGCATTTCGTTTAGCATGTCACATGCTTTGCATCCATTGCCTTGCATGCATTAGGCTCGGCGCACCATGCTAACATACATTGTCATTTATTATTTCTTACTTGAAAACATGCTCAAACCGCATGCTATCAACTTGATTCACATTCCATGCTAGTAGCTGAGCCTATAATTGTACATTGTATGTGTTGCATTAGTCACTCGCATCTAGGAGCATGCATTTTTTCTAAATTGTTTTATTTTTATTTTTTTGGCTTGCCTTGGAGTACCAGGTGAGCATTTATTGCTTTAGCATGTCAAGCATGATACCATGAGGCTAAGTGCTTAAGTGATATACCTATTCAAATGCCTGTGGATGAAGGCTAATCGCTTAAATTGGGATAATTTGATGAATGTACATACAAACTCACCATTTTAAGTGGCGCATATTCAAACCAATTTTCAAACAAACATGAAATCAAAGCGCTCCAATTTTTGCAAATTAGTCTATACTTGTCTACAACACATAGTAATGTTAAGCTTAATAATTGGAACAAGAGCATATAATGTAAATAAAAATCACATCATGATTAGTAAAGGCCGATCTTTGATCGGGTGAGTGGGGTGCTCAATTCATGACCTTCCCATCTCGTACCTAAGTTCCAAAGCTGAGACACTTTGGTGATGATGGATAAGTGGCATTTGGCATGAGTCGCGGGTTTCTAAATTTCTCAAAAAAATATTTAGGTGGCGACTCTGAAATCTGGCAAAGCAGTCCATTTTTGGCATTTGATTCAAACATCGATTTTCCAAAAGAATTGTCAGATTTGAACTCTTTTTGTGTTTTCACTCTTTCACATTGCCCTTGTGAAATCAGATTCAGAACCACAGAGTCCGAACTATTGAGTTAATCATATCCAAAAGGAGCACGAAAAGCAAGCAACACTCTCCCACGACCTTTTAAAGTCAAGAACACAACCTCGAAGCATATCCTCAAGGATCTGAATAGTACGGTCAGACTGCTCATCATTCTGAGAATGGTACGCAGTGCTAAAGGTCAACCTCGTGCCCAAGGCATTCTGTAGGATCTGCCACAACTGAACCATGAAACATGAATCTCTATCCAAAACAATTGTTACAAGGGCCCCGTGCAACCTCACTATGTCCCTAATATAAAGGTCGGCAAGATAATCGATCAAGTCACTTACGCGTATAGGTATAACGTGCGCCGACTTGGTCAACCGATCGACTACCACCCAAATCGCATCACTGCCCATTGAGTCCTAGCAAGACCCACAACAAAATCCATTATGACATGCTCCCACTTTCACTCGGCTATAGGCAAGGGTTGCTATAAACCCATTGGCCTCTAATGTTCGGCCTTCACTTGTTGACAAGTAAGGCACCTCGATACAAACACGACCACATCCTTCTTTATTCCCCTCCACCAAAACTGGTGACTAAGATCGTGATACATCTTTGTGCCTCCCGGATGCACCATGAGGCGTGAATGGTGAAACTCTTGGAGTACTTCTCGACAAGACTCTGACATGAAAAGACGGTCACGGTATCTAACACTTGAATCGGGATACACATTCAAGCCTTTCTCTACCTTTCCACTGGAGATCTTCTCCCGAAGGGATTCTACCTCAAGGTCACCCCTCTATGCTTCTATCACTTAGTTCACAAGTGTAGGTTGTGCAACTACCAAAAACAAGGCGGCAAACTCCACGGACTCGCCAAGATACAAGTCAAACTCACCAGTAGCACCCAACATCTCCCATTCCCAAATGGCAATACTAGCCACACTACCTATGGATTTCCTACTTAAAACATTGGCCACAACATTGGCCTTCCCCAGATGATAATGCAACTCAAAGTCATAATCTTCTATAAACTCCATCCACCTTCTCTACCTCAGATTTATGTCTTTTTGTGTAAACAGATATTTCAGACTCTTGTGGTCAGAAAAAACTTCAAACTTCTCACCATACAGATAATGCCTCCAAATCTGTAAGGCAAAGATCACCACTGCTAACTCAAGGTCATGAGTAGGGTAGTTCTTCTCATGTGTTTTCAACTGTCATGAGCCATAAGCTACTACATTCCCCTCTTACATCAAAACACAGCCCAAACCTTTCCATGAAGCATCACAATACACTGAATAGCCCAAACCCTTTCAGGGATAATCAACATTGGGGTAGTGGTAAGTCTTATCTTAAGTTCTTGGAACGACTTCTCACAAGTCTCACTCCACACAAACTTAGCTCCCTTCCTCATCAATCTAGTCAATGGTGAGGCTAATCTAAAGAAATATTTCACAAACCGACAGTAATACCCAGCCAACCCAAAGAAACTATGAATCTCAAAGGTATTCTTAGGTTGCCCCCAATCTTGCATTGTCTTAATCTTAGAGGAATCTAGTGTCACCCTTCCCAGATACCACATGGCCTAGGAACTTAACTTCTTTCAACCAAAATTCACACTTCCCGAACTTAGCATACAACTTGTGGACTCTAAGCAACTCAAGCACTACACTCAAGTGTTCCTCGTGCTCCTCTTCAGAAGGTGAGTAAATCAAAATGTAGTCCACAAAGACAAACACAAAACGGTCTAAGAACTCATGAAAGATTTGGTTCATCAAATCCATGAACATGGCTGGTGCATTAGTTAGCCCAAAAGGCATCACTAGGAACTCATAATTGTCATACTGCGTACAGAATGCCATTTTCTAGATATCCTCCTCTCTAACCCTCAACTGGTGATAACCCCGACCTCAAATCTATCTTGGAAAAGCAGCAAGACCCCTTCAATTGGTCAAACAGATCGTCTATACGAGGCATTGGGTACTTGTTCTTAACAGTTACGCGGTTCAACTTATAGTAATCAATACAAAGCCGCAACGCACCATCTTTCTTTTTAGCAAAGAGAATCGGTGCTCCCTAAGGTGAAGTACTAGGGTAGACAAAGCCCTTATCTAACAGCTCTTGGAGTTAAATCTTTAACTCACTCAACTCAGCAAGTGCAAACCTATACGGTGTCATAGAAATCGATGTTGTGCCAGGCACTAAGTCGATAGAGAACTCAATCTCACGATAAGGTGGTTAACTAGTGAGATCCTCAGGAAAAACATCTAGGTATTCACAAACTACCCTTGGCAACTCAGTTCGGACTTCATCACACTCACTACCCAAGAAATTGACTAGAAGATAACTAAGCTCACTACCACACGGATCATACACCGGTGATAAGACTCTATAAACCCAGTCCCCCAAAAAATAAAAGTAATCACCGCTCAAGGTACATACAGTAACCCTCTAACGATAGCAATCTATGACGGCCCGATATGATGACAACCAGTCTATACCCAATATAGCATCAAAACTCGACATGCCAATCAATACAAAAGAAAAAGGAAGTTGGCGACTGTAGACACCCCAATTTTGACCACTCGTAAGACTTAGGCGCTTTATTCCAAACACTCGATGATGAAGGTTATATTGTGTAAGTTGTTTGAATTCTCAACAAAGAAATCCAATTTCAAGCTCTAAATAATCCCAACCTGCCATACACACTGTATTTCTGTCCCAAAAATTTAGTTTTGCATATTGTACCAACCTTCATTGAACCTGAAACTGAGAACTAGAAGAATTACACTGATAGCCGACTGTGGCTCAATGATAGCCGGCTGTGGATACCAATACTCGGCCGGCCTTCTTGACTTTTCAAGCAGATTGAGCAGTAATCTGCAAGCTATTCAATTTTGTAGAATTTTTGATCTACTGCTCGAATTCTATGAATAGGCACCTCAGACCTGTGTTTTGCGGTGAGAAGAGTAGCATGTATCAAGTATTAGAAAATATCAAGGATTAGATATTAAGTGTAGAAAATATCAAAGAGTTGAATCTCCTCTTTTGTAAGCCATCTTCATACTCTCGTATTATCCATACACACCATATCAAGAGCTTGGACTTGGAACTTTGATTGGGATTTGAAAATCATAACTCAAACTTGAGAGTGTTTTGGAATCAAGTTTGGTTTACAACAAGAACACCTTCTCTACAAGAGGTATAGCTTTCATTTCAATCTTTGTTCATCTTTTTCTTGTGTTTTCATATTGTTTTGGGACTGATTTCATGGGCTGAAACTTATGATGTAAGAGCTACCAAAGGTGAAGGGGTTAACCACCCTTCCTTAAACCTTATTCTAAGCTTATATCCATGTGTTTCCCATCTATTTTTCTTCTTTTAACTATTTTTTTGTTTAGGGCTATCCTAATTTTTTTTAATTAGTTTATGCTTTGATTATTTTGTTTGTTGTATCATAAGTTCTCTTATATAGCTTGTTGTATGTTGTTCATGCCCTTTCTTTGTTAAAATTTCATGTTTAATTATTAACAAGCAACCTATCATCCATTTCTTTAAATTGAGAGTTATTTTAAATGGTTGATGATTATTCAAAATATGAGCTAGAGATCTATGCTTAATGGCTTAATCTCCACAGAGGTTCATCGCCAACGGTATAATCTCTCTTTCATGTTGTAAATTACTTCCTATTTTGGCATGCTTCTCATTTAGTGGACATAATCATCACCTTGGACTTAATGAATTAAAAAATGGAAGAATGGAAAGGACTAAGAAAAATTGCTAAAATGAACCAACCCACATAAAGAAAATGAGTTATATTGCTTGGATTCGGCTGGACGTTATGCCGAGTCTATTGTGTCAAGGCTTGTCTAACATCAATTCATCATGTTTTAGATGAACTTTGAAGTGTATCTACCACCCTCTTTGAATTCACTCTATGATAGAAGGGAGGGGTGGTTCCATTCATTTATTAAATTTTCATCCAAATTGTACCCGAAATCAGTAGGCAATCAACTTGCTCATTAATGATTTTGGAAACGATTCCAACCTTCTCTCGAGGCTTTCCCGTGACAGAGAAGTGTGAGAGGGACAAACAGAATTCGAAACACCCTGTCTGCACTGTTTTCACCTAACAGTCTTCTGCAAAGAAATAAGGCATAGTTGGATTTATTTGAGCTCGACCGATTGCGGACCGGCCAGACCCCAATATATGGCAAACCGTACACTTTTGGTTAGCAGTAGTGACTACAGTAGTGACTGAGGGTGAAACAGAGCAGTTTCCCACAAGGCAAACAAAGTGGCTTCCGAGGAGCATCGCACGAGCATTACATATGTATTGTTGTTATAATAAATTAGACAGGGCTTCAATTGTTATTCATTTGGATTTGTAATAAATAGTTAATTTGGACACTCGGATATTCGAACCCTCCTGTATGAGGGTGCAATCTTGTAATAATGTGTATGTCTTGCAACCCCACGTCTTTCTCCCTTTTATTTACTTGCTTATGATGGTTAAATTAGGGACATCATGTTTCATTTAGCATACTTCATGTTTGCATCCACTTGTATTGCATGCACCAGGGCTCAGTTCATCATTTTAACTTGCTTCATCGTTTGTACATTTCTTTGAATACATGTTTAAACTGCATACTATCAAATTGATTCATATGCCATGTTAGTAGTCAAGCCTATTTAATTACATATCGTATGTGATGCATTAGTCATATTGCATAGTTAGGATCATGCATTTTTCTAGCTAGTTTTTCTCCTGGCTTGGAGTACGAGGTAAGGTTTTATTTGTTTTAGCACGTTGCATAAGTGTGATTGTTGTCATGTCTGACATGCTTGCCATGAGGCTAAATGCTTAATTGATAAACTGTTTGAATGCTTATGGATGAAGGCTATTTGTTTAAATTGGAATAATTTGAGTAAATGTTCATATACGATCACCTTTTCAAGTGGTACATATCCAAAACACTTTTTCAAAAGAAACACGAATCAAGTGTTCCAATTTTTACAAAATTAGTCTATACTTGTATGCATCACATAGTAAAGTTAGTCTAAATAATCAGAACAAGAGCATATAATGTAAGTAAAAATTACATCATGATTAGTAGAGGTCGATCTTTGATCAGGCAAGTGGCATGCTCAATTCGTACCTTCCTCTCTCGTACCTAAGTTCCCAAACCAAGACATTTTGGTGATGACAGATAAGTGACCTTTGGTACGAGTCACGGGTTTCCTAAATTTCCTAAAACAAAATATTTAGGTGGCGACTCTGTAGATTTGGAAAAGTAGTCCATTTTTGACCATTCGACCTAGTTGCATATAGTGAAGCTATAGTGACTTTTCCAAACTATAATAGGATGCTCACCTAAAATAGGATTGTGTGAAACCACTTGTTTGAAAATAGTGAACCGTAGCTCCTGACGAAATTAGGACAGGCTAACCCTATCCCCTCATAGAGGTGTTTTGGCTCTCACTTAACTGGTATGTTCTTTACAGTGAAACTATATAGGAATGTACGTATTAGCTGCAAGTTAGGTATCAGTTTTAAGGGAAGAATTCAATGTTGAGAGCAGTCTTATAGCTTCAATTACATCTGCATGTTGTTAAACGTCTGAGCTAAGGTGCTGTACGGTTTCTGAGTACTTTTTCTTTTTGCTTTATTTCTTTGGCTAGGTAGTTTAACACCATAGCTTCTAAAAGTTAGGATATCCCATAAGTACTCTAGACCCGTGTCATAAGGCTTTATAGAGCCGGAGATCTTGTTAGGGGACAACCAATGTTTGCTTCACTCCTACCGGTTATAAGACGAAAGAGAGTCAAGCAGAGTTCACCAGTTCAATCTTTTCAGCAATCACCCCTCAATTCACCTGTGTCCAGTCTGGTTCAAGGATAGTCATCTACTGCTAGTCTAGCACGAGATCACTCACCTATTCCAATGACACTGTATCCCCCATCCAGCATGGAAAAGCTGATACATCATCTGCAACAAACAGTTGAAATTCTACAATAGGATGCGGCCCATCAGGCCGACGTCATAAGCAGGCTACAACAACAGAAACCACAACCAGCTGTGGCTTTTGTATCCCATGCACCTCCCACAGGTACCCCAGCACCTGAAGCCGCCGCTCCTGCTACCAATGCCCAAGAGAATCAGGGCAACCCGACAGAGCCGATTCCGGCACAAGCCTCCAAACCACCTGTGTATCAGACTGAACCTCCGTTTGAGTTTGAGATTGACCCAACTATGCTTAAGGTCAATAAACTCAAGAAGTTATTCAAAAAAGCACAAAGGGTTAACTCAATCCTAGATATAGAGGATAGGTATACAGATTCTGCAATGACGTTGCCAAATCGATTCAAAATGCCACACGTCGATCGATTCGATTGCTTCGGAGATCCTATGGTTCATTTGTGTCTATTCTCAGACATCTTGAGGCCAATGGGCCTAACCAGACTTCAAAAGCTATCTCTCTTTGGCCGGACCTTGTCAGGAATAGCAGCCATCTGGTGTGTAAAGTTGGAGGATTCTATTAAACAGAATAGGGATGAAATGGCTGAGTCCTTCATCACACAATACTCATACAACACACAAATCGAGATCATAACTCGTGACCTTGAGGCAACGCGCCAGGAGCCGAAAGAAGGTTTCTCGGACTTTGTGATGAGGTGGAGGGATAAGGCTTCAATGACGACCACAAGGCCTTTAGAGAAAGACCAGATGAGGATGGTAGTCTGCAACCTCCAAGGCAAGTTGTTACAGAAGGTAATTGTCATCCCGATATCTACATTTTCAAAGCTCCATGAAATAGGGGTTCAGATTGAAGATGCTATGAAATAGGGGTTGATTACAGATGAAAGAGAGCAGGCCAAGAGGCCTTTGGTTTGCAGTTCCAATGCTGCCAGTGGTAGCACAGCTGCAAGGCCAGATGTAAGTGTTGTCACCACAACTAATATCGTCAATCCCTTTTCCAACATAGCTCCACAACCTTCAGCCAACCTCGTCTGATCTCATAGAACATTCACCTAACTCTACATGACCTTATCCCAAGCCACGAAGGTGTTGATCAAAAAAGGGCACCTCAAACCGTTAGAGCCTTGCCCACTGCCTGATCCTCTTTCACCCAAACACAACCCAGCAAAGTACTATGCGTTTCACCAACAGCATGGTCATGATACTAACCAATGCTTCTAACTGCGTCATGAGATTCAATACCTCATTGACAACAAGATGATCGCACCACCCGAGAAACCAAATACAACTACCAACCCACTGCCAACTTATAATCAAGTCCCTCCACCTCGACATCTAAATCTGATTCATACACTGGCCATCTCTTATGACCCCAGCATACATATTACCCCCTCTCACCTGCCAAAACCAACGTTGTTCATTCTAGAAAGCATAGATCTATGCATGATGGACACGTTCAACTACCAATCCAAACCTACGGTGATACTTATAGTGGAAAAGAAGTCGACCTTGGAGGAAGGTACAAGTTTGTTACCAGAAAGTTCTGAGAACTTGTCTGGGGAAACGTATGATCCAAGCTACTACATCATGCCGACTGATCAAATCAAACCAGAATTGGTATTGCCAACTCCAGTGGAGGTCATTGTGGTTAGGGAGGATGGCCTAAGCCAAGGATTAGATGATTTGGCAAAGCTAGAGGAGGATCTAGACAATCTGCAGTTCTTTCATGGACGAGATTAAAGAGATGTGCCAATTGACTGGTCTGATTTGCATGGATCAATGGACAACTCTGGATGGCTTAGTGATGAGCCGGACAAGGATGAAGAAACCAAAATGAAACCATAGGAAAAGGAAGCAAGAATTACTAAGGTAGCCGGAATGGCCGATGAAAAGGGGAAATTACCGGCGAACATCGGTGTGGAAACTTCAATTCAAGAACTAGGCATTATAAGTACTGTGGACATAGAACAGGAAGCTACATTGAAGTAGTTTGCACGAGAGAGAAGTGAAGACAACTAGAAAGTCGTAAAGGCTCAATACCCCGCGGCAGATGTTAGTGATGTGCAAATAATCCGAATGGAGCTGGACAACTGTTTGTCAGCTACCAAAGGTATATGGTGGGATGATGATGATCTACATCTGGCCCACACCGATGAAGATTGGGGTGAAGGCCTTCTAGATAACACATGGTATGTGGAAGAGATAGACCACATGACAAGGAGTAGGCGGTATTTTAAGCCACCACACTTAGATCAAACCAAAGCGTCTGGAAAAGACAAAGAAGTTGAGAATGAAAAAGAGAAACAGCTGGAAGAACAAACAGTATTGAAGCAACTGAAGAAAATCTAGGCTAACATCTCAATTTAGGGTCT